>CAJQZN010039232.1:0-28902 GCA_907164685.1 Colias eurytheme | reverse complement strand
TGTGCTTTATGTTGTACCAGACTTTATAGAGGTTGAACATAGTCGAAATTGCCGGGTAACGCCTTAAAGCCAGGTTCAAGTTATAGAGGCACTATTTAGAAATATCTTTATTAGTCTACACTGAACCCAGAACCATATAAGCCCTAAGGTCTCATTGTTGTAACACAATAACAAAAAAAAAGAAATCACCACCAAAAAATTAATCGCAATTTAAAAGTACCCTCGCGTCTTCAAGTTTTGATAAACGACGCACATCTGTGTCTAACAAACGATGCAGTAATGATTATCGAGCGATAGCCCGAACATTTGAGACGTAAATCTCGTAATAAATGGTTATTTATCATCTCAAATCTTCAGGGATACGCTTTATTAATACCACTACACGTCAGAGCCGGGTGTTGGGAATGGGTGGTATTGTGATGGGTTTGGGGCCCCGAATAAAGCACAATATAGAAGAAAGTCTAGAAAGCCTTCATACGTCATGTTATCCCGTTTCATTTGGGGCCCCGAATAAAGCACAATATAAAAGACAGCCTAGAAAGCCTAATTATCTCGTTACGACTAATTATTTCCATCCCTTATTTTATTCACATCAAGTCTTTTTCTTGACCGAAAGCAGCATGTGTCAGTGCCAGGAATAGTCTGTCTTGAATATATCCCAAATATTACCATCAATGTTGGTTCAGTGGTAGAAATATTAAAATGAAACAGATAGGCTGCGGGTTTATTATCTTGGAAAACCTTAGAAACAAAATAAATTGATTATCTTATTTAGGGCCGATTTTTCAATGCTTGGATAAAACTTATTCGTCGAATAATGTATAAAACTACCATTTTAAAAACGTATTCTAAGTGCCCGTACCTATTTGACAGTTTACGTGACATTTTAATATTATCGTGTAGTAATACTATTTAAGTTTTAACCAAGCATTGAAAAATCGGCCCTTTAACTTAGGTACTAGATGTTATCAGAGAGTTATTTGCCAGCAATAGGTTACGTTTAATTTTATAGACAAGTTAAAATCGGAACAGGTATTCTATCAATCAGGTGGTTGTTTTCCTTTATGTCTTACTAGCATTCCGCCCGCGGCTTTGCCCGCGTTTTCAAAGAAAAACCCGTTCCCGTAGGATTTCCGGGATAAAACCTATCCTATGTCCTTTCTCGGGTATCAAAATATCTCTATACCAAATTTCATGCAAATTGGTTCAGTAGTTAAAGCGTGATTGAGTAACAGACAGACAGACAGAGTTACTTTCGCATTTATAATATTAGTATGGATTATTTAACTAAATTAGCTTAATTTTTTACATTTCATATCTTACTATATTACACTTACACTAAATTACAAACATGATATTAAGCATAGCAAAGATAAGACATTATTTGGGGCCTCTCATACAACGAATCCGGTCTCGTCTCACGGATGCTATAAATCAAAACTTGTAATAATCTTGACTATAAATCTGCTATGTAAGGATGCTACATCTCTATGCTTATATAATGAATTGTACAATATAAATAGTTATTTAATTAAGTGATACATTGCGGTCGTAATTTGGAAATTAATTTGATCAACTATGACATTCGAATTAAAACCCACGGTTTGTGGAATTTGTATTATGTTATTCAATGGTTGGAATATTTTGTGGTAGAAGTATAACAATGTTAAATAAATAAAAATATGGCACGTCTATTTTAAGGGTGCGTATAAAGCAAAATTACCAATCTTCTATTAGATGATACGTGTAATATTCAAGACCAAATCTAAAAAATAAAATATATATCAAACTAGATGATATGTTCAACGATTCTGTTTAATCAAAAACATAAAATATTAAAATTGACTCGATAAAAAAAAATCACCAAGTTAGCTCTAATTTTCACACTTTTACGTTTTCTACTTGACATGGTAATACTTATTATGATTTTTTTTTCATAAACAATTATATTAAAACATTTGCAAGATATTTGTCAGAGCATTTTGTGTAATTACTTTTAGGTTTGGTTTTATCTGCGATAAACCACTTTTGGCGCTCTTTTTTTCTCGAGATAAACGTTTGGTTTTGTCACGATAAAAGTGGTTTATCGCAGTTTTTTGATATTTCTCGATTTATTTTTAAAAATTTATTACGGCCATTTTACTCATTAGGTTAAGTAGTTTCGATATCAGTTTAAAGTTTTTTGTTATCTCTAATACTTACGGAAAAATCGCCTGTGCACACTTAACGATTACACCCTGTAGAGCCGTATTCGGCATTGCTTGCTGAAACTGCACCGTACAAACTAGTACCAGTAGTTCATAATTTCTTTCTGTTTTTCGATGTATCAAAAGCGCTTCTAAAGTCTATAGTAAATAAATGTTTGAGTTTGAGATTAGTTTCGAAGTAATGAGAATTTATAATTTCCTAACAAGAAAGTTGTAACTAATATATTACATAGTTTTGTTGACAGTTATGTTTTATCAATGAATCTCATTACAAGATGAATCAAGAAATGTTCTGAGGGTTATACTAACTTTCAAAGTACCTAAATTTCACGCGAGAGCAGTATACGAGATACTACAATCCTAAAGATTTCCTAAACATAATAGATAACAGAAACGTCGGCACTGCTAGATGTAGCTCATTTAGCGGGTTAATTGGTAAACTATTAGTTCCGAGCTTAGTTAGATAAATCACACTTTTATACTCTGAAACACGTGATCACCTTAAACTGCTAGCTCAAAAAACTTAGGGTTAATTCTGTCAGGACTAAAAGGTCATTTAGGGATAGGTATATAAAATAGCAAGCGATCTATTCTCATACTTGACATGCAAAAAATTTCATAAAAATCGATCAAGCCGTTTCGGAGAAGTTTGGTTACAAACACTGAAACGAAACTTCTATATACGCAGCTTTTCATATACTTACGCGAATTATTTACAAGCATGTTAGCATGCATATCTTAATTATCTTAAAGTTACTCTTAACAATTGAAAACACCAGAAAAAAAAGACGTGTGGCACTCGGGGACTGCCGCGGTAAAGCTATTGCATTATTGCATAGCGTGCCTTCAAGCCACACCTCTGCGCCCGTCGGAGTGGGGAGCGTGAGGTTTTTCGTTACGGAATTTCTGGATTCGGTCCCCGCGCTGAAGGACGCGATAGAAGCTATGCAATAGCTTAAAAACTTTTAGGTACTGTAGCGCCTACTTACACTTTCAAGCATCTAGTAAACACTTTACTAACATATTATTGTTATAGTTCGAGACATCTGCATCTGACAACCGCTTCTGACTAAGAATGACATGACAGTACACCTGCATACGAGTTACCTACGGGTTGAGATGTTGATTACATGTGGGTCTAATTAATTCTGTGGATGGTTGAGCATTTACTTACAGTTGCGTGTAGAACATTTTATATGACTATGATACATGATGTTATATAATATAGAAGTGATCGGAATCAACTAGTAAAAATATGTAAATTTATTTACTAGCTGTGCTCCGCGGTTTCACACGCATTGCTCCGCTCCTGTTGGTCTAACACCTTGGCCACGGACACCGGCGGCGCGACCGACGGCGCGACGGGCGGCGCGACAATTCGCGCGGCGCGGTAAGCATGCCACGGGCAGTTGCGTTCGCCGCCGCGACCAGTGTAGTCGAGGAGACGAGATGGCTTTATCAAAGTTAGCTCGACGTTGTTTGGAGTAGCAGCTTTTTTGCTCAAGATTTAATGTTTGGAAGATATAGTGGAGTACACGAATTAAATAGAAATGGAATTCTCCGTCTATAACAACAGACGGAGAATTCCACCAAAAATATGAAAAATATAGGCATGATGAAAAATTATGTTGCGGGTGGCTAGACTTCCAAATAGCTGGTCTAGCTAGAATTTCTACAATAAAAGCTTCCGTCTCCATTTTCGCGAAAAAAAAACAAACTATTTTAAATTAAGTTCGCTCCGGGAGTAGTCGCCGCGTCTGCCGCTCGACTCCGTGGCCTGCGCCGTAATAACTCATACATTTGTTTCGATCGCTAGTCGTGCCGCGCGATTCGCTCGGGGAAATTCGCCGGTCGTCTCGCTGGTCGCCGCTGCGCGTGGCATGCCCAGTACATTTCCATACATTTGATTCATTCGCAAGACGCGCCGCCAGTCGCGCCGCGCGAATTTTCGCTATAGCGAATTGTCCGTGGCCAGCACGTAAGCGTGATGATATATAGCCAGTGGCGTGCATTCCATAAAGACATAAAGACACTGCCTACCCTACCATTTACCAAACTCTGATCAATATTTAATATGCATAAATGAAATTCACAGAGTCATTAAATTTTATTAATTGCGCAATGTAGTTATGAAATAAAAATATATTTCAAATATATTTTAGATCCATCTATCGGTATTTTGGTAGCATTATTATCTAATTTCTATAACACCGGCTCGGCTCAAGTCACTATTCATGCCTAAGATTCATGCGCTGCACTAGCGCCGCCACAGGACCCAGTACGTCACGGGACGGCAAAGACACAAACTATCCGTGTCTAAGTTTTTATATGTGTGCTCTGCGTGTCTACGCATATTTTATATGTGTGCGTGCCTATAAACACGGTACACTGATGTAATAAAACCACGCACACAAACACACAAGGTAGGCAGTGTCTTTTTACGAAGATATACGAATTAGGTACGAACCGAATTCGGAACTACATCGAAAGTCGAAACTGAAGTTGAATATGCGACCAATTTAAGAAGTGTGATAATGTATACAATTTTGTAGCGGTAAAGACCATCTGCAAATAGTATCATTATTCGTTTGTTTTGTTTTGGAAATAACAAACGTTTACTTTGAGGTTAAATTTGTTTTTTGAGAAAATTAATAATGTTTACTACGACAATTTGCAAGTGAAGTGTTTTGAGAGTAACTAAATAGATAATGTATATCATCAGTGTATTTTGTAAGATAATAAGGCATACCTAATTTTACGAAAAATTCTTATTTTTGTTTTATGAATAAACTTTTATCAAACAGAGAGTGATAGGAAAAAGGCCGATGTATAAATGGATCTATACCGGAATTTGTAATACACAAAGGTAAAGTTAATCATTAATTACATAATATAGAATACTAGTTAGGATATCATACTTACCTACTTTGACAATTATTTTATAGATAATAATATGACCTATGTTCGTGATATATGTTTTCCATTATTTTGCGGAAATACTATGTAGGTGTCTCCAATCAAATATCAGTACTGCAATATGAAATACCTATTAGTTTTTATGACTTATTATCATTGCAATATTTCTGCCTACCCTGTCCAAAAACTCTGTGCACGCCCCTGTATATAGCCTTCCTCGATGAATGGGCTATCCAAGCTCTAAAATATTTTTACACTTTAATTCAGCAATATATTTCATAGAAACAAAGTCACAAACTAAACAATACTAATTGTTACACTTAAGTTAATTAACTTAGTTGTAATAAAAATTTCACTTATAAAGATTAAACTGGAAATTAGCCTTGCTAATAGAAGGTTAACTGTCTCTGAGCAAACTTTTTACACGGTTGACGGATGAGGTTTGTAATGGTTGAAGGATAAAGGCTTTTAAAAAGCCCTTTATAAGGTTAATAGTAAACATTTAAATAATTAGGTAATTTACAATGAGTTCTTTCGTTCGTCGTTTGATCGAATTTTTAATCACATGTACAACATCAGCTAGTGATCACATTCAAACGTATTTCTGAAATAAAACCTATTTTTCTAAATAAAAAGTTCGAATTTTGTGGATGTACAGCAATTTATTAGGAGCACTTACATTAGAAGGTTTTTCTTAAATATACATATTTTATTGTTTAAATAATAGCTTGTAAAATACTTTATTAGCAATAGCTATCCATTAAACGAGTCGGAAGGCAGACATACATTTAATCGTTTGAATGAACGTAAAATCAATGAGAGTACGAGACGAAGTGGCGACTACACTGCTGCTATAACTAGGACTGACGTGACAACGCGCGTCTTATAATTCGGTAGAGCCGGCTGCACGCACGAAAAAACATGACTCATGCGGCGTTACCTCGCTCTGAGGCGTTCCATGTAAGGCTTGAAGTGCAAGCGAGAGCGCGGAACGAGCGACAAAAAAGCACAATCGGACGTTGTCACGTTCAACTATCGTCAGTAAACCGACTTTACAGACAACCAATTTTTTTTTTTATTTTGAGTACAGTACTATGAATAATGAACCACCGTTAATTATTTTTAATGTTTAGGATAAAAATAACATGGAAATAGTGAAACACTCTTTTGTCTGCTTAAAGTATGTGTGTATCATGCGAAGGGAACAGTTCGTTTTCTGACGTAATTAGTACCTCACCACGACTTTTATTTATTACTAAGGTATGTATATCAGAAAATATTTACATGATTTAAATTCCGTTTGAAGTTTTTAAGGTAGGACAGAGGCGGTAATTTCAATATTGTCATAATTTGTTCGGTTTGATTAATTAAGGGCCGATTTTTCAATGCTTGGTTAAAACTTATTCGTCGAATAACGTATTAAACTGTCATTTCCAAAATGTATTCTACTTGCCGGTATATGACAGTTTACAGGTGACATTTTAATATGTTCATGTAATAATATGTTCATGTTATTGGACGGATAAATTTTAACCAAGGATTGAAAAATCGGCCCTTAAAAACCGAAACCGATATTTGTATCACATCCAAGTGTTTGTACCACGTTTGTACACATCTCCATTGAACCATACAACGCTAAAACCCTTTTAAACAAATCCCTCAACCTATATAGGTCCCAATTTAAAAATTTATTCATTCCATTCAATTCTCGAACATTCGAAATAAGCTTGATAAGGAATTCTGAGAGCATAATATATTCAACCGTGGTAACCGGTGTTCGGAAATGGAAATTTAGTATGCCTATGTATTATAATATATGTATATCTATTATATTTATGCTCAAATGTATTGTTGGAAACTGAAAATATAAGGCGGATTATGGTGCTTTAAGAGTTCTACTTTTAGCAGTTTTCTTTTTTTTTTTTTCTTTTGAAGCTTTGCAGGCGTGTGATTGTTTGTACTTATTATTGCTATTCTTTCCAATGTTTCAAATAACGTTCGTATACAATTTGTTAAGCAGCCGTAGCCGCAGGCGTACCTAAAGGTATGAAATGATAGGTGTAACAAAAAACTATTAAAATTTGAGGTGTGGATTCATAGCGAACAAAAATAAATATTATACAAAAATAAAATAAATATTTTAAGCTATTGCATAGCTTCTATCGCGGGCCTTGAGCGCGGGGACCGAATCGAGAAATTCCGTAACGAAAAAACCTCACGCTCCCCACTCCGACGGACACGGAGGTGTGGCTTGAAGGCATGCTATGCAATAGCTTTACCGCGGCAGTCCCCGAGTGCCACACGTCTTTTTATAATTATTTAGCTAGTACATTTCGTACTAGCTAAATAATTAGAAAATATTTAAACACAGATTCACAGAATAATAATTTACCTACATTTTGTAAAAGCTCATCGTATCGTAAACATTTTAAATATTCAACAGAAGTTAAGTAATTTCCATATTTGTATTTACTTAGTGTCTACCCATTTAGATGAGCTTTCTGTATAATTCCATATTTTAGTTTATTACGATTATTATGGTTTTTAACATTAAAAACAACTTAAGTTTAATATAATATTACTAGCTTTCCACCCGCAGCTTCGCCCGCGCAGTCAAAGAAAAACCCGCATAGTTCCCGTTCCCGTGGGATTTCCGGGATAAAACCTATCCTATTTCCCGGGATAAAAAGAAGCCTATGTCCTTTCTCGGATATCAAAATATCTCTATACCAAATTTCATGCAAATTGGTTCAGTAGTAAAGGCGTGATTGAGTAACAGACAGAGTTACTTTCGCATTTATAATATTAGTATGGATTGTAGGTATTGTTACTGATCTTTGATAAGTGTACAAAGTTTGAATTAAAGCTTTGTACTTGTACATCACAGACAGGTGATCCTAATAAAAGTACCTACGTTCGTAAATCGTTGTTCAAAACGTATTAATAAAAGACATGAGCTTAGTAACTATACTCAATATTTACGCATAAGTTAAGAATGTTATTTATTTTGTTTGCTTAAGAGCTAGAAACCACCAAACACTCGCTATCAGCGGATCTTAAACCCATTATTTGTCCTCTAAGCGACACTATACGATATCTTGTAGCCCGGATAAGCCCGCTCATTACCCGGCCACTCCGGGGACGATCATTCCCGGGACAATCACGCCCGGATTGCGCAAAGTCGCCCCACTAAACATAGCTTAAGTTAATTGCATAAACCGTCGTTACAGTACTTAGGACCTTTTTTTGTACACACGTATGTTAGGTGTAGTTTTTGTGTCGAAAAGGGACGTATCTTTTGTTGCTGCTTTTGCCTAATTGTTTTTTTATTAAAATTAGTACTGTTTTTATCATGTAATAGGCAAACATTGTTACGCCTTATGATAAGCGATGACGTAGTCTGACCTTTTTATGTATTTTTTTCTACATAGGTTTCCTCACTGGAATAAAAGATAAAGTATCAGTAATTAGCGGTCCGCCCCGGCTTCGCCCGTGGTACATATTTACGTTTTCTCTACGTAAGAACCATCCTCGTACTTCAAGGAATATAATAAAAAAAGAATTAACGAAATCGGTTCAGCCGTTCTCAAGTTATGCGCTTACCAACACATTTTGCGATTCATTTTTATATATAAGATTAAGAACGAGTAGGGGAAAATGTAATATACCAAATTCAATCATGATATTCAATATAGTATTCAAAGCTTAAAGCATGTTGAATAATTAATTAATGTTTGAAACTGAATACATGCACAATCTATTGCACTTTTGAAACATAGAATTCCAAGTTTATTCATTAATACTGTAATCCTACAATCTCCGCAATTTCAAAACATTCTATAGCAAATTCATTACCATTAGTCCTTATAAAACAAAGATGGCAATCGCTGCAGCGCTGCACTAATTTCTCATCTCCATTTGGTACACAAACAGTGTAATCCTTGCATTCAGGGTGCAGCGCTGTAGCGCTTTATTTGCGTTTTTGCAACAACAGACTAACGATTTGTTTGATCGTTTTAATTGTATTGTTGTGCTGCTACACTCAAAATACTGGACTTTATACCCTTTTGATTCATATTACATAGTAATTCGGTAAGAATACTATTTGTATACAGAAGGTAATGTATTTGAACTAATATCTGGAAGGAAGACACATCTCTTTTTTGTATCGTAATAAAATTTAAACGCATTATTTACCTATTAAGGGCTGATTTTTCAATCATTGGTTAAAACTTATTCGTCGAATAATGTATAAAACTACCATTTTAAAAACGTATTCTAACTGCCCGTATTTGACAGTTTATGTGACATTTTAATATTATCGTGTAATACTTTATTGGACGGATAAATTTTAATCCAAGCATTGCAAAATCGGCCCTAAAACATATTATAACATACCCAATGTAACACAATTGTTCGTTGTAGTCGGCTGACAATTATTATATGCAAATTGGTAAAATCGGAATAACAACAAGGTCACTTAATGTGTAGATCTAGCTTAAAGACAGCTAAGTTATTAATTTTCGTTTAGCTATATTTAATTTTTAAACTGCTATCACACAATGTATATACATTCAGGAGATATCTCCTACATCTATATTAGGTACTATATCTAGTTCCAAAACCATCGACAAATTCACCTGTATTATATACTTAACCTGATTTACTTCGAACATATACATTAAACCCTCTACTATTAAACTTGATTACAAGTTGCATTACCCAAGGAGATATATTAAAACCCGGGACCGTTCCAAGCTCGTAACAGACGACGAGTTTTGCCTAATGGACTGACAATTCCTTTCTACCTGTAATAATCCTTGCTAGGGTGGGTAGGTTTTATTTAATTCGAAGACTTAGACACATTGAATATAAAAGGTGAGTGAGAAGTAAAATTTTCTTTTAATGCCTCAGCCCCCGGAATCACAGACACAATAGAAAATCTATTGTGTCGTGGCCCGATCGGGCCGCTCGGTGGTCAAGAGATTTGGTGGTTAAGAGATTTGAATTTGTATATGTTTCTTTTGTTATAACAATATCTTCGAAACTTATAGACTCGCAGGTATTAACAGCAGGAAAACCATTATTCCTAACAGGTTTCCAAATAGTTTCTACTCGGCCAAGATGTGATTGCTTTCTAATGATAAAATAATTTTTAAGTTTCGATATAAAGATATTTATTCATCTAATAAACAAGTACAACGTATAAGAATAAAAAATAATTCACCTCTAGATATTAATTATTGAATAAAATCATAAAAAAAACACAAACGTCAAACATCAAATCATATCTATCCTGTGCACTAGTTTGAAAACAAATTAAAACAAACCTCTCTATCATATACTTGCGTGTATTTGCTCCAAAATTATCATGTACATATGAAACAATCAATTCACGACAATAGCCCGGTTTACACGCACGCTCTTTCGCGCGCGATTCGGCTTTCACGCGGGAAAGAGCGAGCATTTAAACGATGACAGAGAGAACGAGATTGCGCGTCCACTCCGCACACACTCCAACGCGCCATGCTTTTCTTCGTTCAATCGCGCGTGATTACCGTTTACACGCACAATCTTTCCTCTTTCCTCAGCGCGCGTGCTTTCCCGCGTTCAATCCCGCGCACTCAATCACGCGGTAAAGAGTGTGCGTGTAAACCGGGCTATTGATATGTGTTTGCTCACAATTAGACCCAATTGGCGTGATGTAACCGAATTGTCTCCTTTATTCATTGTGTACGAGACAATCGTATAGACGAAATAAAATGTACTTATTATTTGTACGTTTTTATGTATAGGTTAATTTGATTAGAATTATATTTGCTGTTGTTGGGTTTTATTTGTATCAGCGAATGCAAGTTAATAAAAGCATACAAATGAGGTTTGTTTTTTGTTCAACTATTATATACTATTGGCTATATATTTATATTGAGTCGGTTTTAAAGAGATCGCTACTAATGTAATACACGAGGATTATTGTGATTTCAAATAGAGGCATTATTTCTTGGATCTTTATAATTATTTAATTAACTTAATTAATCCAATAACAAATATGTCAACAGCTACGGAGAAACTTAGTTTTCGTAAATATTTGTTTGCTTACTATAATCCATCTTATCTAACCGATTACAATGAAATTTAGCACACATATAGAGGGTAACTTGGATTAACACATAGGATAGGTTTTATCCCGGAAATCCCACGGGAACAGGAACTATGCGGGTTTTCCTTTGAAAACGCGGGCGAAGCCGCGGGCGGAAATCTAGTGTTACCATATTGCCATTATTTAAATCAAACGTAAGCGTAGTTTACAATCTAGTAAATTTCACAGTTTAGATATCCACTTTAGAGGTGTGAAATGTAACATAGTTCATAATAGTAGGGGAGCCCAAGAGGGGATTTTGGGATTTACTCGAGCGCGTCAGATTACTATAAGGGACGGTACCTTAGCTATTCATTAGTACCTCTAGTCAATATGAGCAGTTATGGTTGGTGGGTGCGCTCAGGGGCCCCGCTGGAAAATTTGAATAATCCATAATTTCCTAAGGTTGAGCTCGAATCGTCAGATTAGCGAAATGGGGACTTCTTATATTGTAATTAACCCCCCCATATATTAATCTGACGCGCTCGAATAATATTACTTAAATTTTTTACCCTTTCTTCATAGCGATTAAATCGCCACTTAAATCGTCAGATTAACGTATACTTTTTTTCAGTGACGTCCTGGAGCATGCAAAATATCAATATCTAACGCGCTTGAGTATTTCCAAGCCAATTTTTTTCTTTTTTAAATTAAAAAAAATCAAAAAACCCTTCCCCACCGCTAAAAGTGAAAACATTATAGGACCTTTTTTTCTCGCTATGGTCTAATCTACCAATTCTAATAGGTTCCCGTGACGCTCGAGTAAATCCACATTTAGCATCCTGGGCTCCCCTACTATAACAAAAGCACACACTATTGATTATAAACACGCGTATTTTACAAGAATTAACACCTGTCTTAAATTGGATTTACACGCTATTCGCAGAAACCCTAATAATACACATTAAGTACTTAAGATACCTACATATCTCTTACGAAGATTAGCCGTGAGCTTAGCTATCCCTTCTTATTTATCTATACATATAGGTAATAAATCTGTAGAAGGGTCAATTCTGTACATTGAAAATATTGAAAAAATTAATAGCAGGGGGTGTTACTGGATCAATACCAAATCCAAATATGTGATTAAAAAATTTTTTGTCTGTCTGTCTGACTGTATGTTCAGGCATCACGTGAAATCTAACGGTTCGATTTGGATGAAACTTGGTATAACTATACCTTATTACCCTGGGCATAAAATGGAATTCTTTTCCCGGAAAAATACGTAGTAAGAAATTAATCTTAATTTTTCTTAATTTTTCCGCTCGGACGGAGTCGCGGGCGGAAGCTAGTAAATAATATTATAAATGCGAAAGTATGCTTGTATTTATTACGGAGAAATGTTATGATTTTCTAAAGACAGAAGTCTAGAGAATGATAGTTATAGATACCTACTTTTACCGCGGTGAAACACACCATGCCCATGAGAATTGCCTTGCGAGCAAAGTCGTATGCAAACAACTAGTATACCTTACATCCAAACTAGACAAGTATTACCTTTCATAAGTTTCATAAACGTCACAATATGCTCAAGACCGAGACAGAAACTTTAAAGGCGAAATGGAAATGAATTCAAGCAAGCCCTTTGTAAGAAACAATCGGTGCCAGAACGTGCCGCCAGACGCTGCAAGCTGCAATTATTGGAGACCAGCTGTCGACTGTGACTGTGTCTGCATTCAATGAGAACTTTGACCAGTATTAATTTTAAGTGTAAGCGTAGTCTGGCAAAAGCCTTGTGAAATATATTTTCGTTTAAAATTAGTCTGGTAAAGCCTTGTGAGTTGTGACAGACATTTTCATATGAAATGAAATTTTTTTATTATGAACACACACAAAAAACAAGGTGCAATAAAGATTAAATAAATTAGAACTTAAAAATATGTATGCCAAACAAGCCGCCGCCACTCAGTGCTATACACTGATTTTCAGTGAATATATGAATTCAATGTAAGTATCTACACCCGTTATTGAAACTAGAAAAACATATCTATAAATTTTCTTTTAATTTTGAAGAATGTCCAATTTGTTTATAAAATAAAAAGAACGGTACACATATTATGCCTTCTATTATAAAAATACTAATTATATCACAAACTAGTTATAGTTTCAAAATCGTCTACATTTTTTCCTAGATGGATAAGTACCCTACATTCTACAATCCCCCATTTAGAACGACCGAGCTCAAAGCATTTTTATAGCGCTCTTGTCCAAAGGTATACGTATGTATACATTTATAATACCGTTGGGCTAAAATAAAATCATTATTCTAATTATTTCATTACTTTCCAGAAATCATTCGCTTCAAAGAATTGTATTTCCTCATACAGAAATCTTTAGAATTTGTACGAATTTCGAGTTCAATTAGGTAGGTACCTCACATCGTTATTTATGGTAAGTATATTTCGATACTGAAAATTAAAGTCCATCATTATTCAACTATACTTTTAGAAGCAAATAAGAATTATCATAAGACACATGATTTACCATCGGAAATTCAGTTTCTAGTTTCTACAGAAAAGAGCTAGCTAAAATTTTTTTTTACTGTATACTTATTTCCATTTTTATGCGATGTTCCATTTATACTAATTTGTATTCTTATTTACTACACTTCAAAAAATAATAAATAGTAATTCTTCATTATATCACTCATTCAATAACTTACTTTTATAGAAAAATATGAAAAATAGCATTAATTCTGTGACTGCAATGTATGATAAAGTCGCCTTTTATACTAATACGTGTCTATTGAGTTAACTTTAGCTTTTGAAACCTCATTCAGGCTAATCAGCGAGTTTTTGTAGAGTTGTAAATGGAATGTAAAGCCCGACAAAATTAAATAAATTGGTTGTAATAAAGTAGATCTTATTAGGTAGTTATTATATCATAATTCAGCAAAATTTTCGGATTACAGTTAACATATTAACGGTTAAATATACATAATAAAACACGTTATAAAATAAATTACATGAGTGTAGTAAGTAACGAAGAATATGGTTCAGTACAAATCAAAGATACCTTATATTGCATTCATATTTCAGTTGGTTTTCATATAACTTAGTTCAAGGTTCAATAGTTCCAGACTTTATGAACGAACACTATGATCAAACTAGCGTAAACCTCACCTACACATAAGCTAATAACCACTCACTATAAACAAAAGCATTCCCCACAACACCTCCCAAAACAATCCCCATTTCTCATTCCCCAATACACCACTTCTCTATATAATCCATTGCCCACGAATTGATCAATGCATCCAACGTTTACTGGAACATCTAGATTCAACAGTTATCCTGAACTTTATTGAAATACTATCCCTTTGAATTCGGCTATACTGTGTAATAATTATTGTAGTGTGAAATCGATCACTTTACGGGAATATTGAGTTGCTTGGAACTCGATGTTCTCGAAAATTCTCGAATGTTCTGGAAGGGTACTCGATTGTTTTGGGAGTGTATGTGTTCTGTGTGGTTTATAGTGTAAAAGGTTATCTGTTTTTTACAGGGACAGACGAATTAAAAATATTTTTTCGTATTCGAGATTAACAAAAAATATTGAGAAGGAAGAATGTCATAGAATACGTACCGGTTGAAACGTAGAACCAAATATTATTTCAAAAGTAAGTATTACATTCAAATTGTTCATCACAATATCACATATTGTAGTTAATTTTAATTATATTTATATCACTATAAACCCTTCTTACAAAATACTATATCACTTTAACGTGATATAAGATACAGCTAAAACACATGACACTATTAACACGATCCTACATTTCTGTCTCAACCCTTTGAACGTAGCGATTAAGCCTTTCGTTCCCAGACGCGCCTGTCACAGATATGGGTCATTATTGTGCCTCTTTTCTTTGAGATCTCACATCAAAGGCCAGTTTTGGTACAGTTATAATGTCACTTGTATATTGTTTTATAGTTGTCATTGAAATGGGCTTACGTTCTGGATTATATTTGTTACCTAATATCATATGTTTGCATGCGAATGTAATGAATACGTTTGGTTTTAAATGGTCCGTTCAATAGAAGAGTTCGGAAAGTTTGTTTTAATTTGGGTAGGCACCGCAAGTTAATTAAAATTATTCAAAAATAGGCTTACAATCAAATATAACAAAGCTCGACCAAACAATTCGATACATACGTACAAAGCATTCATACGAATCAAATATACAACCGTTGAAATTAAAAATAAACTCGCTACAAAAGAAATACATTGGGTATTTGAGTATTTGTTATACCCGCAGATGGGAGCAAAAATAAGATATTCACGAGAGCGATAAATCTATATAAATACGCGAACAAAATACCTTATCGGGAATCGGGATTCAAATGTTGTTTCAACCCCTCGCTTCTATAAATATTTTCACACCCGATCCTTTTAACGTAACGAACAGTCGAATGAATAATGTTTGATGAAAATACGCGCTTCTCGTACTATTGAGGTAAGGCTAGTTTGTTTGATCTTTGATATTCTTGTGTCTTTTATGAATATATTTAGTCACTAATGAGTTATGACCCTTATATGAGATATGTGCTTCTAAAGTGAGACAGGATTCTTGTAAAAATGGGATCATAATAATTCTATATGTGAGAGAAACTTTATTTTTGATCACGGATTAAATACTAAACTATTTACACTACCCAAATTGAAAAGTTCGCCTTAGCTTGATAGAAATCGGCTAACAGAGAAAATAATTAAACTGAGAATTTCTCTTAAATTCTGAAACATAATATTAGAGTATTAATTAAAAGTTATGTAAACAAGCACTATCTTTACTATAATATATATACTATAATATCTTTACTATTTACAACGTCAAGAAAACTTTATTTAACTACAAAACATTTTTGACGGCTCGACTCGAAACTCCAGAAGACTATTAAAATCTTAATCTTAATCTTAATCTTTCTTAATACTATTATAAAGGCGAAAGTTTGTAAGGATGTATGGATGTATGGATGTAGGGATGTGTGGATGTATGGATGTTTGTTACTCTTTCACGTAAAAACTACTGAACCGATTACAATGAAATTTAGCACACATATAGAGGGTAACTTGGATTAACACATAGGATAGATTTTATCCCGGAAATCCCACGGGAACGGGAACTATGCGGGTTTTCCTTTGAAAACGCGGGCGAAGCCGCGGGCGGAAATCTAGTTAAATATAAATGAAGTTTTATTATAATTAATCAATATAATATTTATAAAGTGTAAATTGGTACATTGGGTACTCATTCCTATGAGAAGAAAGACTTCTTCGTAAAAGGAAGAAAGTATAACAGCGTTTGCAAATTAAAGCTCTAGTTTCTAACTTAATAGCTTAGGTCATAGTTAACTGAGCTTAACTAGGATTATCGGCTACCAGCGAATTAATATCAAACTTATGAACGAGCTACATTACATTTTTAACTTCATTTAGTAAGTATTAAAATTTGCGCAGAATAGAAAATATGATTAAATTAAACGACCATTTAAATATGCTATAGTTCGGACTTAGACGGAAAAACTGCTATCGGGACAGCTAAAATAAAATCAGTTTGAATATAATTAAAGATATAATATCACCTGTTAAACATTGTACATATTATGAATTAAATCCATACAGACATATAGATGTAACAACAACTACAAACAACATCCTATATTGATTTCCCTTACGCTCTAGCTCATATTCCTCTACCGCTTATAAACAAACAAAAAATTCAATATACTCTGAACTATGACATAATAAAAGACTGCACAGAAACTTTGTTTAGTAAACACGAACCAGGCAATATCCATTCACCGATTTTTGAAATATGAATATGCAATATATCGGTCGAATCCTTTGCAATTCAACGACACACATCGATTCAGAATATTCCTCTAGATTTGGATTTATTTTTACGAAAATAAGCGAATAGAAATATATACTTTATGCAGACTATTTTACCGAAATATTACGCATAATGTTTATCTTTGAAAATTTAGCAACATAACATGCTAAAACAAATCAATAACACCATATAAATACGACTACTAGTTATCAAAACATATTTAACAGGTCTCTAAACGACATAACACAATATTTATTATTTGCTTCCATACTATAAACAGATAGACAAAATATCCCGTCAAATTATTTGTACTTTATTTCGTATTTATCTTTTTAATCATTTATTACGAAGCCTCTCAACTATATCATAATATTTATTATTCGTTTGCAAACTTTAAACAGACGAATTATTACATCAAATTCTTCTTAAACTGTTATTTATCTTTTACAACAGTTTCATTTCAAAACATTTCAGATTTAATTTCAACCTGTCCGATTTACACTTGCTACTGTCAGTGTGCTACGAAGCGTAGAGTGTACTACGAGTTGAACGTAGCACGGCTCGTAGCAATTCACGTACTTTGGCTCTCTTCCAAGATTTCATATCAGATTGTTTTAAAAATAATTATCAGCTGTAAGATTGCGAGTATGCTGTATACAATAACAATATAACAAACATATCATAATTCGTTTTGTTCCTAAATGTGGATAAAAATTAAACTTAATTAAAATCCCCATACTTTCTACTTACAAAATTAGGATGGTTACATTCATTACTTCTTGCATTAATACATATGTGTATTACAACTAATTAAATAAATTAAGTCAGCTAAATTACGACATAATTGAAATAAATTTATCAATACACATTTTCTATCTTATACACGTCTAAAAAAACATATCAAAAATCTAACAAATTAAACAACCACCGAATATCTAACATAACCTTTGATCCCAAGCGAGTAGATATACAAATATTAAACCTCAAATAACTAATTTCAATAAAGCCAAAGTAACGCCAATCAAATTAATTTCATCGGAATCCTCAAATATCTTGCTTCTAATTCGCTAGCACTTAATAGTTCAAACCTAAAATTACTGAACTTTGACGATTTGACTTTATGAATCGATTTAATTTCACCGCTAAGAGCAATAAATTCAGCCGACGGTAATTAACGTCCATTGAAAACGTCGATAGCGTGAGATTATTTGAAGATTTTATACGTTAAATATTAAATTATAAGGTAGTAGTAGTATAGGTACGTTTTTCAACAATGCAAATAATAATCTGTATAATAACGTATAGCTGAATTAATTTCCAAATTAGGCATAAGTAATAAAAACAATTACTTATGAAAAAATATTGGCAAGTAAGCAGTTTATAGACACCTGTTTAAATATACCGATATGAGTCAATAAAATATAATAGAACAATCTATTCTGCTCAGAAAATAAAATTGACATATCGTAGACCAATTTTAGGACGACTATAAATATGAGCGAATTTATCTTCATACATCAATATCACAATAACCTTAGCTATTAAATTGTGTATTCCAGAGCACTATAATATCCTAAATAATTATACAGTATTTATACTAGAGCACTAATTATTGTTCTTTTTAAACACGGTATGGTAAGTACCCTTAAACTAAAAAAAAAATGGTTGTCTGTAAAGTCGGTTCACTGACGATAGTTGAACGTGACAACGTCTTAAGGCCGATTGTGCTTCTTTGTCGCTCGTTCCGCGCTCTCGCTTGCACTTCAAGACTTACATGGAACGCCTCAGAGCGAGGTAACGCCGCATGAGTCATGTTTTTTCGTGCGTGCAGCCGGCGCTATCGAATTATAAGACGTTGTCACGTCAAATATATAGGTAGGTATATCAATTACAAAATGTACGAGATATTCCGCTTTACATTTTGTAGTAGGTATATCAATTACAAAATGTACGAAATATTCCGCTTCACATTTTCGTTTACATTTTGTTCTATTAATGATGTGTTTGTAAAATGGCGATACTCCACAAACACTTGAACGCTCTGATCCCAACATAATACAGAGGATTCTTATTTCGAGTCCCGAAGCTTTTATACTGCTTACTAGAATATTAAAAGGATCGAAATATATTTACGGAGAATAAATGGAATATACTGAATGAGACGTAGGACCGATGGAAATTATTTCGTGATATTATCATATTTATGTACCTAGTAAATAATTTATGTTTCCACACAAATATTTATAGAGTAAAGATTTGTATTTTTTTTTTTTTAATGTAAGGAATAGGTAAAGCAATATATTATATCAACTTTTGATACCGACGACCCAGAATGAATCTTGTTATCCATGTAATGAATATCTATATTAATATTATAAAGAGGAAAGGTTTGTATGTATGTATGTATGGTTTTCACGCATAAACTACTGGACCAATTTTGATGAAATTTGGCACAGACAATCTTTAGACCCTGAGAAAGAACATGGGCTACATTTTTTTGCGAAATATGTACCACGGGCGAAGCCGGGGCGGACCGCTAGTATGTAATAAAGAAAGGTTGAAAAAGTTCCTAATTAACTGAATATTCTTAAAATATAGAATATTCTATAAATATATAAGGCGTAGTAATGAAAAAGCGTGAAATACAAGCATACTGTTTTATGCATACAAGTCAACATATCCAACAGACTTATTTAAAGATATTTAACCTAAAAATACCCACTCAAATCACTGTCCAAAACCGTGAACCACTCTAGCCGACTAAGAAAGGCCCTAATTATGTATGTACATTCCAATCGAGCCTCAAACAAAGCCGACTTGCCAATTCAGTAAACCGTATCTAAATGAATTCTACCTAAATGCCCGGGAGTACTTTATATACAGGGTGTCCCACTATTGGTATACTAAGCGCAAAGGGACTTGTAGTTTTGCATACACTGATTACGTAAAAAATACTTTAACAACAAAATTACGTCAAAAATTTTTTGCTAAATTTTTCCTGAAAATCCATGTTTTCTTCTCTAGCTACGCGCAACCGGCTTATACCGCTTCTCTAATGTGAGCATTTTGTCTATGAAAACATAAACTTAAACCTCGTGCACGTGCTGGTGGCAAAGTTGGGCGGGTTGCTTGTTATGGGTGTACAAATAGTTTTAAGAATTCATCTATTTGAAAAAAAAAGCGTCTGGAATTTTATAAGTATTTTTTACGTACTCAACGTATGCCAAACTATAACCTCCTTTGAGCTTAGTATACCAACAGTGGGACATCCTGTATATAAGTTTTTTGATATGGGTATATATATTCTGTACAGAGATAGACGTAAAGCTAAGACGAAAGACTAGTCAATACACACTTTCATATACTAAAATATGGGAAAATTTTGACGCAATGTAACGATTAAAACCTTCGATAAATAATCTTTTGCTATACCTAGTATGTAGAACATGAATATTTGTAGGATTTATTTTTTTATGTTAATTAATTAGTTTTAAATTAAAAAAAAACAAATGATTGCATAAAGTTAGTAAAATTTAACTGTATATAACTAAGATTTGGAGGTTTTAGCTACAATATTGGCTGAAATCCAGACAAGTTCCAATGAGAGCTAAAACATCTTCGAGACGACTGCTCTTTTTCCAGACGGAATTTTATCTTTAAAACAGCGCTTTAATCTTTTAATCCGTTGATCACCCTGATTCCACCCGAGTAGACTTTATTTTTGTAAGTTTTCCAAGTTATTATCTTACGACTAGCTATGCCCTGCGGTTTTACCCGCATTGCTCCGCTCTTGTTAGTCTTCACGTGATGACATATAGCCTATATATAGCGTTCCTCGACAAATGGACTATCTAACACCGAAATAATTTTTCTAATCGGATCGGTTAATGAGATTAGCGCGTTCAAACAAACAAACAAACACTTTAGCTTTATAATATTAGCATAGATACAGCTTTAGTAGAGGAATAATTGGAAAAAGCAAAAAATATTAAAATCCATTCATCCGTGTTATGGTAAGTGTGGAAACTAACATGACTTGTTTTTTAAAACTATAATTCCGCCTACGGCTTCGCCCGTATAGTCAAAGGAAGACAAGCATAGTTCATGTGCCCGAGGGATCGGCGTGAAAAACAGACAGACATAGTTGCTTTCGCATTTTTAATATAAGTATGAATAGTATGCATAAATAGATTTTTTTTGTATTTTGACGATTCAAAAGCGCTACGGTGAATAAATAAATGTTTGAGTTAGATATCATAACATGTGATTTGCCATGCCGGTTATCTATATTTCTTTTGCATCATCAAACACCCCTCGAGTGTAGTCAACCGTTCAGTTAGCATTTCCATTTGTTAAGAGTTACGTAAAGACGTATAAAAAAGACTCCAGTTTGTTTATTTTTATATTTTGAAAAAGTATTCAATTTTAAAGCATCTTAATAATTATTCATTCCTATTGAAGTATACATATAACGTATAGCTACTATTTATGATATGAATCTTATCATATTATGACTTATTGAGTAACGCCTATTATATTTAGGTTTTTGCCTTACTAATCTTCTTCTTATATATAAAAATGAATCGCAAAATGTGTTGGTAAGCGCATAACTCGAGAACGGCTGAACCGATTTCGATAATTCTTTTTTTATTATATTCCTTGAAGTACGAGGATGGTTTTTATGTAGAGAAAACGTAAATATGTACCACGGGCGAAGCCGGGGCGGATTGCTAGTAATACCATCGAAATAACGCCGAAGAAACTGTAGTGAGAAATGGTTGCCCCGCTAATAATAATCCAAATTGCGTCGAAGAAAGTGTAGCAAGAAATGGAAGAAAAGCAGTAAAACAAAATGCAAACGACGTCACGGGTAAAAGCAAGTGAGAATAATAATGGAAAGCTTTTACCAATGTTTCTGAGAAAATTGTTATGAACAGCTATCGGCGGGAAGTTTTATAAAAACTTAAGAGCGGATAGAAAGTTACTCAAATCTTTTTTATAATATAAAAATTTATAAGGCAAAGAGAATAAAGATCAAAAATTTTAGAAAGTTACTTTTATTTATAACTAGTTTTCGAATTCGCTTCGCTCTGTGCACATCACGTTTTGGCGCGTAGGCGTTCTTCTAGAAATTTTCATCCCTTATTTAAAGTAAAACTTTTGTATTAATGATAAAAGCTAAGGCATAATAATGAATATGCTATTGACTTTATGACTGACTCTGTCTATCTACATAACATTCGTCTAAAATCTAAATACGTTCAGCGATTCAGATTTGAAAAGGTATCAAACAAACAGACAGACTTTGTGTTCTGAAATATTATTGCAATTTCATATTATTATCTTTTCAATTATACTTAGGTATACGTTTCTCCTTTAGTTTATTTCTTTATAGACATGTAAGTGAGAAAGCTCATAAGATTCCCTTACCTAACGATATGACTAAGTTTTCTATCCTCCACAGCATATAATCCAAATTATAACAAGGGAATTTTAGCGTCTATTTTTCTCTGTCCGACTACCGGTATCCATTTGATCACACGCTTTACAAGTTACATTTCTAGCCGCTTACACAATCTAGACTACAGCATTCATTACTTCTACACTAAAGGAGGCCGTAATAGTAAAACAACAAAGCGTCCATTATTCTTGTATACAACAATAGCGACCACAAGTTATAAACTCCTGTAAATAATGCCTGAGAGTTTGTCTTTGGAACTTCGTTACTGTAACGGTTACGGATGCAACTTTTGCCCCGAATAAATAATTAACGATTCAACTTTAGAGTTTCGGGATTGAAGGTCGGCTGAGACACTTTAATATTTTATTTAATAAAGCTTGATTTAACACGGATATACAGAACAAAATGAGATATTTTGTTCAAGATAAAAGTGAATTCTATTCAATACACAAGTGAATAGGCTCTATCTATGCCTATCCATAGACTGCATCACTACTTACCATCAGGATTATTACTATAGGATGCAGTCAAATGCTTGGCTATCTTAGAAAATATGTTATACAGATTTTTTAACATACCTAAGCGTTATTTTAGTTTTTTTTTTTTAATTTCTGTCACAGCATCAATAGTTTTTACCCGACTACGGCAAAGCAAAAGGAGGGTTATGATTTTGACAGGCTATGTATGTATGTATGTATGTATGTATGTATGTATGTATGTATGTATGTTCATCTGTTCCCTCGTAACTTCCAAACTACTTATCAGAATTCGACAAATGACATATCATTAGAAGCGTCTTAATTGTCCGCTGGTTATAGGCTATATGGGGTTTCACAAAATCTAATGTGGCGCCCTCTAGCGGACAAAACATACAGAGTAAAAAAATAAAGTTAAGATAAATATGCCGTGTTTGGTATCATTTGAAAGCTTTTTACTTGCACATTTTGAATATATATATATTACTAGCATTTGCTTGTGACTTTACCTGTATTCATGGGCTGATTGCATATAATTCACATCTTTTCGTTCATAGCTTCTTTATTAGTTCATCAATTTAACTTTTGTTTTATACTTTTTCAGCGTCGTTTTTTGTCGTAGTTGGGTTTTAGTTGTTTTACTTTTTATCTTGTAGACTTTAGTATTATTAGCTTTATCAAAATAGCATCTTTAAAAATAGACTGAAGCAAAAAATATAGGTCTTCTAATGACTCATACATAAACATAATCGTCATACAATATGTGACGTGAAGACAAGGCTAGTCGTAACAAAAACTACACATGTAAAACCCGATTAGCTGACGTCGATATCTAAACATTAAAACCTTATTAGTCGTCTTTTTGTACGCATTTCAAGAGTGTTCCGACAGCTTATCGTGATTATACATTTATGTCAATATTTTGGAATAAGTGCAGGTTTTTAGTTTGTACGTTTCATAGAGATACATGCAGTGTAGCACAGATTAATTTTAAACTACTTTGAAAACTACTTCAGTTTGATAAATATCAAGGATATAGGTTTTATTATATCATCACGGTAAGACCAATAGGAGCGGAGCAATGCGGGTAAAACCGCGAAGCACAGATAGTTATTTATAAATTAAATAAATTCCAAGCAACAGGCGCTCCTCTTATTGTTATTAGCGGTCCAGCAGAAACTAACACATCTGTCATGACGGATATATTTGTAAACAATCTTTCAAATGTTATGATACCGTCATATTGTTTGCTTTCATTGTCCGAGTGCACTGACGGTATTATTTTGATATTAAAATTCTTATTGTCTTAGCTATTTCCTTTTATTTTATGTTTATATTTGTGACTTACGTAAGCGGAACAAAAGCATTGGGAATGAAAACAATTTTCTGAATATATTTCCAACTTGCTATGCCTTTAAGAAACATGCGGTTGGGCTATAAAACATTTTGGCTTATATAGTTGTGCTTTGGATCTCTGTAGTCAGTTCGCATCGTATACGTTTGTACAATAAGCAGAAATCATATAAAAAGTACCTGTGTAAATAACTATTTTGTAAATATGAGACAATTACATCACAAAGCCAATTTTCCATCGTACGTACAGTAAAATTTAAAAACATCAATATAAAAACAAAGCACAACAAACGACTATAAAACCATTGATACAAAACCGCTGATACTACAAATTCAAACGAAACAAAACTTCACATTCCAATTTCCTAACTACCCTCAAAATCGATACCCAAAAAGAAACACATAAAAGCAACGATTAATACCCGACCGCATTAAAAACCACACCGTATAACCCGGCAAATTAGAGGCAGCCAAGCTTCAAGTTAATAGGAAATAGAATTTACTGAGCGTCTCGTTCAGCGTATTCACTGAGCTGACGTAACTAGCCGGATTCAATTTGAGATTTGATACAAAATGAGTTCTCTGTCCTCCTGTGAGGTATGACTCAACGGGTGGTCCAGCTTGAATGGGTGTAAAAGGTAAATGTGTTTTCGGAAATTTTAGTTTGTTTATAACTAATATGTCAGTTTAGGAGCTAGTTAAAAAATAGGATACTTTCGAAAGATAACAACTTGCAGATTACTCAAAGAATAATAATTAGATTTAGATATCAGAAGAAGTATTTAAGATCAATAAACGAATATAGCTTAGAAACAGACCAAACACCGACACAATCGTATTAAGAACACGACGCAAACATTGAGGCAAATTATAACAACAAAACAAACATTTTGCTATTTGAACAACGAAAACACTGAACGACGTTTCTCGTTATATTAAACGCAAACAAAGTATTCATTTACATTAATTAACTGAAATGTAGGCAATAATTAAAAACTCGGCATGCGATATACTTTTAACAGCACTTTGCTGAATTAAATGAGAGCCCAATGTTTTTTCAAGCACTACAGTTAATTTATTAATGTGTTCATATTATAGAGAACAAAGAAATTGTAAATCGTTTATTAATTAAAAGGTCAAAGGACGTCTGACATATAAATGGAACTACCAAGCTGATTTTTGGAAATGGAAATTGATTTGAAAAGACCAAATGAGTAAGGAAACATAGAAATATTTACCTATCGTCGATTATTTGATTTGGCCCCAATATTTACTATTGACCTAAGTGTTTTCAGTTCACTTAACATAGTAGTAGTATTCAAAAATAGAAATAACTGGAAGCATAATGCGCATAAATTTCGGGCAAAACAAAAGAATATACTGCCATAACGCAACCTTCGAGAAAATTCGAAAAATCTCGGCTAGAACATGAACAATAACGTCAAATTACAGGCAATTTAAGCCGAATCGCGCGTCCGCAAATACTTGAATTTCAGGCCCATTGTGACCAGGTGTTCATAATGTCTCTAGTGAAACATTCCTCGATTCAATTTCATCCTTATCCGGTTGTCCTAAGGTCCAATATCCTTTTATAGATCCACTGATGTCGAATACACTTTCAGTTTTTCAAGGGTATATTCCTGATATTTAAACCTACATTAAAGCGGGTATAAATTTTCTATGGCAGACTAATGTACCGTTTATAAGATTTAATACATTTTCTACGGCTATTGAGTTTTTCGATTCGAGAGGAAACAAATGAGCATTGCAGGAAAGAGTCATAAACGCTAGGTCAATTGGGTCACCAGAATTGCGAACTAGGCGCATTATGTCATGTCTTTTATACATTTCCTATCAGATAAACGTATATCTGTTAGTGATGGGAAATAAAACTCGACTGCGGTATCTGTATTATCCAAGCTTTACTCTTTTACTTAGTTTATTATTACTTTCTCGTAGCAATCGCTGAAGTTGAATCTTTATAGTTGTTTTACTAGAAGGTATAAATATTCAGATAGCACACAAACGTCGTAATCTACGTTATACTATTATCACAAGTGATAATTTAAAAACATGATATAAATCACGGTTAAGACACTGAATATGAATGAATGTACGTACCTTAATCAGCTATAATAAGTCGCCCTGACATTCCCCTTGTATATTTAACGACTACTGAACACTACAGAGTATTTGCCTTTATTTCGAGTGTCAAGGTGCCCTCTCCTAATGGGATTTTAAGTAGGACCCGACAGGTATTCGACCTTGCCGTGTTTGCCCCATTTTTCATTTTCTTTAATGACCCAGCGTATTAGCTAGTCAAGTTCATCTGTGAAACGTGCCATTTATTGCGAGTTTTCTTTTATTTTTGACGATTCGCTAATGCATTTTTGTCTAATAGCATCTTTTTGAAATACCAGTTGTAAAAACATTTATATAAACTCCTGGTACCATCTAATTCTTTTGAGGGCCAATTTTTCAATGCTTGGATACAACTTATTCGTCGAATAATGTATAAAACTACCATTTTAAAAACGTATTCTAATTGCCCGTATTTGACAGTTTACATGACATTTTAATAGTATCGTGTAATACTTTATTGGACGGATAAGTTTTATCCAAGCATTGAAAAATCGGCCCTAAATTACACCATTTATCTTCGCTAAACGGTCAAGTGATCACACCCAAACGAACAATGTTTACCTCCCAATAATCTAAACATCAAAATTAGTAATTCTACCCAAACAGATCACATCATAGAGCTGAACGTAATTCGATTTCACAAAACAACGAATTTAATACTAATAGAATGACAAAACACGAGAATTAATTTGCATAAGTACCATCGACAACGGAATTAGCATAGTTCAAACAAATTTCATCAAGCGAAATACACACACGAGCGAGTAACAGAGCCACCGATTCCCATTCACGACCCTACGATCTATAGAAGGCAAATTAAAAGCGCTCACTATATCGTAGGGAGATTGGTTTTATAAATATTATTTCATAACACAAATGCAGGGATATCTACGTAGCAATTAAACAAGAGCATTTATAAATTACAATTAGGTTTAATATAACCAAATGGAATGAAAACAAAGAACATTATTACGACTACGATTTATATGAAATTACAAATTCATCACGACTTATATAAGTTCGAAAACAATCGAGACTTTAATAAGCTACTTCTTAGAATTTAAAATATTTTTTTTAGTTATTGTTTAAAATAGAATCAATAATGTACAAACAAATCTGAACAATTTTTAGGAACATAAATGAACTCTAAGTACTAGGCAAACATCAGTGGGAGCAAGTAAACCGCAACAGTCCACTGTAGTTTTGAGTTATTTTAATAAGTAACATTTGACTGTTCAACAAAATTCAACAACGTAACCTTGTTACGACGAGCATAAAATAATATATTATTATTTCAACAATCCGGATTTTAATAAGTAACTATCTTCCAAAGAGATAATTTTTCTTGAAAAATTTTTCTTGAAATAATTTTTCCGAATTTCCATTTGAACTCATTTGAACGGAAATCCCAGTCTACAATTTTAGGAACATAAATCAACCAAAAGTACTAGGCAAGCATGAGTGGAAGCAAGTCAACCGCAAGCTGACTTGAGTCCACTGCAGTTAGTTTCGCCCGCAACAAGATTGTGTCGGGCCACCGCTCCTTGTGTTACAAACAATTTCTGCATCATGTCAGCTTACAGCTGTCGAGACTTGAGCGCAGCTTGTAACGTATACGTACATTATACTTTAAATTCTTGTTAGGGAACAGAGTTCTTTATTTCAAAGGATAATTACTAAACATTGAAACGTAACTGCGTATATTTTGCTCTCTTTGATAATATTAAAACAAAGGAAGTATCGACAAGTTATAATGGGCATAAATCTTATTCTAAAGTTGAATATCTTTTTGAAAGTAATTTCTAAGCCTGTTCAAACAATAAGCGGTATAAGTCATATATACCCTAAAATTGAATGTCTTTTTGGAAGTAATCCTACTGTTCAAACAGGAAATATAAAAGATCCAATACAATATGAAACAGTAAACATTCCCGACATATTGCAAATAGTATTTTTCCAATTCTCTTGAAATATAACGTATGGAGGTGTCCCTTCGTCCAGCATACTCACCACAACTCACCATGGAATCCTGATATTTCATGAATGTCAAAAAACTGTTCTGAAATAGTGCTAAATAGTGCCCAAAGGAAAAAAATAGTGCTCTTGTACTTGCGAAGTTATAGCCATAGTTCGATGAGTATGCTGGACGAAGGTTTCGCCCAGCATACTCACCTCCGTCCGGAGAATCTGTATACGCTTCAAACATAATTCATACTTCAAAAAATAGTTCCCAAATAGTGCCAAACGGTGCCCAAAAAGAAAAAACAGTGCTCGAATAACTTCGGAGTTATAGGCTTCGTTCAGTGAGTATGCTGGGCGTAGGTTCTACGCCCAGCATACTCACCTCAGTGCGCGAATATCGAACGAGCTATAGG
>CAJQZN010039227.1:0-11684 GCA_907164685.1 Colias eurytheme | reverse complement strand
GTTATGCGCTTACCAACACATTTTGCGATTCATTTTTATATATAAGATTATCTATGGTTTTATAAATTATCATACAAAATCGGATGTTAAAATTCAGATTAAATAAAAATGATTACTGTATACTACCATGTTATTTATTTATTTATTTATTTAACTCTTAAATTTTATCAATGAATTAAACCATCCTTACTGATATTATAAAATATGGGAAAGTGTTTGTTTGACTTACTTTAAAGACTATTGATTAATAGTTTTATGAACATTGGTGAACTGTACTATTACAATCAAGTGGCTAACGCAAACACTAATGTAACTAATGGGCATGGAAAGGTTGAGCCGAATCGCTCGCCAAATTGTGATCTCGAACGGGCGCAGTTTCATATACAGGTACGCTTGCCGTGTCTCTCGTAGCAATAATTCGTCTGAAAAATTTAAAATCCAGATGACGTAATTATAAAGAAAATAAGTCCGTTTTCAATTTAACATACATATTATATGTTAATTTAGATTTGTAGGATTGCTTCCATGTTACCAATAAACTTTTGGCTTCACCATTAATTTTCTAATTTCTCCAACGCATATCTTTTTAATTAATATCTCTAATAAGGGAATACACTCACCTGTGCACGACGACATTTGCCTCCACAGAGATTTAAGGGTTTGCTCATATTCATAATTAATCAATTCAGAAATAATGGCTGGTGCCAAAAATAATATGAGAGTAAGGGTTATTTTAGTGAATGGTGGTATAGCACCTATGTAGTCCTGAAATTTAAATCATACAAATTACCAACAAATGTTTAAATTGTTTACTTATTAACATTTGTAACGGAACCGCTTTTCCACCAGAGATGTGCTAGGATGCTTTTTTTTTTGTGTGGTGTGATGCGTAGCGAGGGATGTGTTTGTAAAGAACCGAAAGTATCGCTTCAAATGTGTTTGAAGCAAAATAATGTCTATGGTAAATCAATGCTGTGATAGTTAAATAAAAATAATCTTTCATGACCTTTGTTTAATAAAACATAACAATTGTGATACTTACATTTTTAAAATAAGATGTTATTGTTCGGTACACGAAAAACATCATTTGTGGATAGCACGTGAGTAACATTATCGTCAACTGAAATAATTTTAAATTTAGTTTTTTTTATTACGAATTTGTGATATTTATATAAATTGATAAATGCATTTACCCCAAATTGTATCTGATTGCTAGCTTCAGAATAATTATTTAACATATTCTTATAAATCAACAGACAGGTTTTGATATTAATAATTTTAAGTTTAACTTGTTCATCGCCTATCACATTGAATTTTATAAATTCACGTTCAAATAAACATCTGAGAGACTTCATACGAATATAAATAATGTCCAGTAAAATTATATGTGGTAAATAACTAAAAACCCGTGATGTCGTTATTGCAATTTGGTACAATACGAATGTAATACCAAAATTATTGATGTAGAAGAATATTATGCTAACAACAATATAAAATAATAATAACAATGTCATAAATATCATACGACTCGATACAAGAACGGTTTTACAACCTAGAAGATAATCTATTTTATAGATTTCTGTTATGAATCTGAGAATTCTATTCTCAAAAAACATCGACGCTATTGTACCACAAAAGAATTCCATTGTCAAAGAGATTCTAACGTCTATAGGATTTGACATCCAATACGTAATATAACCACCAGCAACGACACTAGAAAAACCCAAGCAATATGCTATTTTTAACATTTTATACAATTTCGACGTTTCACACTCATAGTAATGCCCGGCGAACAATCTAAAGAGAATTACAATATTAAAAAGGGTATTTGATTCTCTTGAAATTTCGGGCAAAGCGTTAGCACTCAAATAATTCATTTTGTTATGCTGACAGACAACTCAGTACTAAAGTAAAAGGATATTTTTCTATGAAAGAATATTGTATGACTTCGACGCTCTAATTAAGTTGAGTGGAATATTGAAACAATAAAATAATGTGGTGAATAACAATGAATTAAAAATTAACGAGCACACGTTACAGATATGAACATCGAATTAATTTTGGTTATTGTGTTACTGAAATCTACGAAGGTTTGGTACGTCATGGAAATAACTTGTGATGTTGTGCTTGTCGCCAGTATTGCATCCCATAAATTAGCACTATGTCAGATTGTCATGCCACGCTTACTTTACGAGTGCCAGAAATGGGCGTTTAAAGATCTACAAGAAAGTAAATTAAAAATCTACCAAAAATGGTACTTATATTTTTTGTATATATGTACATATATAGTTAACTTAGTAAAGTATTACAGGTGGGGATATGTAATTTTATTGCAGTAAAAAATAATGAGGTAGAAATGATTGATTCCAAAACAACAAAGCCAAACGTTTATTACAGTGACTAAATTGGTTATCTTACATAATTCTTAGACTTGGTTTAATGAGGAACAAATTTATCAAAGAGCCAAAAATTAGTTAAGAGTTTTATGAATATTGGTGAACTGTACTATGACAATCAAGTGGCTAACGCAAACACTAATGTAACTAATGGGCATGGAGAGGTTGAGCCGAATCGCTCGCCAAATTGTGATCTCGAACGGTCGCAGTTTCATATACAGGTACGCTTGCTGTGTCTCCCGTCGAAGTACTTCGTCTGTTAAATTAATAAGAAATTATTATATTTTCTTCAAAAAAAATTAGTATCAAATAAAATATTGTTCAACGATCTTGTCTCATTGTGGGTTTCTCTAAGAGTTTTTTTGTCATATTGTATAAAGTTTAAATAACTTAATTAACATTTTATCAACGTATTGCAGTTAACGTAGACTATGTATAAGTTATTCTTGCATACATGACACTTAACTAATTTAATAATTTAGGGTCACACAAAATGATACTTTTTAACAAATATTCAAATCAATGTTATATTTTATTATGTTTGGACAGGGGGTCAAACCCATGACTTTCGGTTGCACCTTTGGAGACCTACCGGAGAGAATTATACTCACCTTTGCAAAACAATATTTGCCTCCACAGAGATTTCAAGATCTTCTCGTATTCATTACGTATCAATTCAGAAATAATCGCCGGTGCAAAAAGTAATATAAGAGTTTGATTTACGCTAAGAAGTGATGATATTGCGTTAGGGTAGTCCTGAAAGTTACTTTTAGTTAAGTTTATTAAGCTACTAGCTTTTCGCCCGCGGCTTCGCCCGCTTCGTCTAAAACATAATAAATTATATACTAAAACCTTCCTCTTGAATCACTCTATCTTTTAAAAAAACGCATCAAAATCCGTTGCGTAGTTTTAAAGATTTAAGATTACATAGGGACAGAGAAAGCGACTTTGTTTTATAATGTAGTGATTAGGAAAAAAAGGGTGGATTGACTTATGAACTAACCAAATTTTAGGAATCAGTTTCTGTATACAGTTTATACAAACATATTTTGTGCAATTTTATCATACTTACATTATTAGAATAAAATAATAGAATTTCATACACAAAAATTAACATCTGAGGATAGCTGACCAGTATGATAATCATCAACTGAAATCATTGTACATTTAGTTCATGTGCCAAACCATCTTTATTATTAATCATGATCTAATAAATAATATTTCTACATTTACCCCGAGTTGTATCTCATTACTAGCTTCAGAAAAATCATTTACCATCGTCTTGTAAATCAACAGACAGGTTTGGATATTCATAATTTTAAAGTGAACTTGTTCGTTACCGATCACGTTGAATTTAATAAATTTACGTTCAAGTAATCTTCTTAGTGACGACATACGGATATAAATAATGTCCAGTAAAAGTATATGTGGTAAATTACTTAAAAGTAAAGATATTGACATTGGGATTGAGTACCATATAGTATTAAGATTATTAATAATGGAGAAGAGTGTTAAGCCAGCAGCGTTATTCAAAATTAATAGTGACGATATAAATATTGTACGATTCGATACAAGTACGGTTTTACAGCCTAGTAGGTAATCTATCTTGTGGATAGATGTAATCAATTTGAGGATGGACTTCTCAAAGAACATAGATTTCAATATACCGCAAAAGAATTGTAACATAAAAAAATAATGAAAAAATAAATAATTATCAGGAATAGACATCAAGTTAGAAATACATATCCCGCCAAAGACACTAATAAAGCCGAAACAATAAGTTATTTTCAAAATTTTATACAATTTCAACGTTTCACACTCATAGTAATGGCCCGTGATTAATCTCAAGAGCATCACAAAATTTAAAAGCTTATTTGACTCCGTTCTAATTTCGTTCAAATTATTAGTACTCAAAATCGACATTTTGTTATGCTGACAAGCAACTCGGTACTGAAGTAAAAGGTAATTTCTATGAACCTAATCTAAAGGAATATTTATTGTACATGACTTCACCTCATTAAGTTGAGTGGGAGATTTAAATAATAAACATATTGGACAAGGCAAATAATTGAGTACATGTTAAAGATATGAGTTACGGTACGTTATTAGATGTTTTTTATTTCTCTAATCAGGTTATCGTTATCTACGAAGGTTTGATATTTCATAGAAATTACTTTCAAATCGACTACATACAGATATCGATTGATTTGTTCATTTTTGTTCGTCTGAAATTGAACGCATGATGAAGATGGCAAAAGTCGGTGAATCGACAGGTAGGGGTAAACAAATATGTTTAATATCTTTGGCTTTGATGGCCAAAAAATAATATAGCCCACCGCTGTTACACTAGATTATCCCAGGCTATGCCAGGCCAGCAATATGCTAGTTTTAATTTCAACGTTCCACACTCATGCCCTGCGAAAATCCTAAAGAACATCATGATATTGAAAAGTATATTTTAATCTCTTTTATGAATATTCAAAGCGTAAAAAACGGATAAGCTATTTTTTATTTATTGTAATAACACAGTTGATTATGCTTTTATCATCGGAATATGATGATTAGGCTTTATTTGAGGAAGTGGTATATATGTATATTGTATATATAGTGTTTGTATAATTGTTGGTCCGTTTTATTCGCACTCAAGTATTGACCGTTATATCTTGCGCTTCTGTAAGCTTCAACAAAACTGTGACAACAATGGATTTCAAGGATAAAGTAGTTCTTATAACCGGTGCGAGTTCTGGGATCGGAGCTGCAATTGCCATTTACATGTCGAATCTATCAGCAAAATTAGTATTAATTGGACGAAATGAGAAAAATTTGAAAGCCGTCGCCCAACAATGTGAAAAATCCAAAGGAATAAAAGCCCTCCCTGTAATAGCTGATGTATCAAAAGAAGCAGACGTGGAAAGAATTGTGAAAGAAACGATAAACCATTTCGGTCAATTGGACGTTCTTGTTAACAATGCTGGTGCAACAGATAACGGGGGTATTAGAGAAACTTCATTGGAAAAATATGATAGGATAATGTCTATTAATGTTCGAGGAGTGCTTCACCTGACAATGCTTGCGGTTCCTCATCTGATCAAGACCAAAGGAAATGTTGTGAACATATCCAGCGTTGTTAGCACTAAACCGTACCCTTCTGGGCTACCTTATTGCATGTCAAAAGCGGCATTGGACCACTTCACGAAATGCGTTGCTATAGATTTAGCTGCAGATGGTATTCGTGTGAATTCAGTTAACCCCGGTCTGGTAAAAACCAATATTTTTACAACTATCGGCATGTCTGATTCTGATTTTGATGCTTTTGCCAAGGAAAAAATGGAAACTACACCGTTAAAAAAATTGGTCGACGCTGAAGATATTGCAGCTATGGTGGCCTTCCTTGCGAGTGATTGCGCTAAGAGCATTACTGGAAGTATTCATTTTGTCGACGCTGGTGCAGTGTTAGTTTAATTTGATTCATGACAGTATTTAAACACAATAAAATACACGCTTTAAATCAATGCTCTTGTTATTTTGATATTTTTAGATATTTTATATTTCTAGTTAATAATTTGGCGATTTATTTGTTATAATTTTCCATCCACGCATTTAAGCTGTTACTAGACATTTATGAAATATATACGAAAAGCTATACTCAGGACAACCGAATTCTATTTAATAAAAAAATGATTAAAATCGGTTCACTTAGTCGAAAAGAAAGTTAATAAACCCAAAAAAAAATCCAGTCGAATTGAGAACCTCCTCCTTTTTTGAAGTCAGGTATTTAACTATTACTGACTGTCATTCAATTTAAATTCTGAGAGATTTCATCCCAGTAGCCTCTTTCTTATTTATAAAAAGTTAATTAAAAATTATGTTTACTTTAAGTCGTAGTAAACTATGTTCTGCAAAAAATATAATTAAAATCCAAACATATGACTACATAAAGTCAAACTAATCATACAAGTATGAATGCCTTCAGTAATTTAGTGATTATGTGATTATTTAATATAACTGAAGTAGACCTCATTCACACGAGAGTTAAAAAAGCGTTGCGTTAAAACCCGGCGTTGGCGCTTTTTAAACGTTCTCTCTGTGGTTGTTCATACTAACGCTTTAAAATCACTCATGTCTCGTCTCTCGCTTCAGTAAGACGTGGAAATGGTTTCTGCTAAATTAATGGCACTAGCGATTTGTGTTATTAAAAGACGAAAAAGAAAACAAAAGGCATTCTGGGTACATCCTCTGAATGAACAGAGATACTTAAAAGGGCAGTTTGTGACACTGTACGAAGAGTTAATAAATAAATAATAAAATAATAAATATTATAGGACATTATTACACAAATCAACCTAGTCCCACAGTAAGCACAATTAAGGCTTGTGTTGTGGGTACTAGGCAAGTACTAGTTAAGGCAATACCCCGGAATTTTTTTAATTATTTTCAAATGTCTATAACGATTTTGAATACAGGAACGGACGAAACTCCACATCTATAATTAATAGTTCGGGATCAACAATCCACGACATCGTATCGATTTTCTGATGATTATAAGCACAACAAACACGTGCTACCGCTGAGCGAGCGTGCGGCATACTGAACGCAGCGCCGGCGCTTTTTTAGCGCTCGTCTGAATAAAGGCTTTGTCAGACAGGACGCGTACTTAGCGCGCGTCAGAGCGTTAAGTTGACGCCGCGATATGACGCTAAGATGTGTTCTACTACCATCGTAGAATACCGTCAAACAGAGCGCCGGCGCTAGCAGTACGCAACGCTCTGTCGCGGCGTTAGGATGCTTTAACGTCGGGTGTTGTATTTTTTTACAAATTTTATTTTAGCGTCGGCGTTAATAGGCGTAAAATAATAATAAAATACTGCATAATGACCGAAAATTTGATAGAATTGGTTAGAAAATATCCATGCTTATATAATACGAAGGTTAGTTCATATAAACTATAAAGATATATCAATGAAGGCAAAATTGTGGGCACAAATCGGAGAAGAAATTAATGAAACTGGTAAGTAAAAAATTCTTCCGACTCCGGAGTTAATATCGCTGTACCTTGTTTTGTTCGTAAGTAATAATTATGTAAACAACATGCAGCTTTAATAATATCAATTACTGTGTCCTAACGCGCGCTAAAGCGTTCTGTTTGACGAAGCCTCGCGCGACGTTAAAACAGGACGCTGCAGCGCTACTACGCAGCGCTAAAATACGCGTCCTATCTGACAAAGCCTTAATAGTAAGAAGTTTCCTATGGTCTATTTTATTTAACGCCCAACGCCGAGCGTTGAAAATAGAACACTGCGCGATAAAAAAGCGTCGCGCTTTAAAAGCGCTGACGTGTGAACATATACTTGGGAATGCATTTGTTCTATTTGGACGCTTTTTTAACGGACGTTAAAAAAGCTCTCGTGTGAATGAGGTCTAATAATCTTGACGATGCCTATAAAGTTAAATATGTTTAATTACAGTTTATAGTTTTCACTATAAAATAAACTAAAGAAGACAATAACCTACTAAACATTTTACAAGTATACTCTTTTGCAAGAAAAAGTAAATTATTTGTTTAAGATAATATCGATACACCTGACAATACGATATCATATCTTTATAGTAAACTAGGTTTCCGCGCGGCTTCGAGCGCGCAGTCAAAGAAAAACCCGCATAGTTCCGGTTCCCGTGGGATTTCCGGGATTGCATCATTTTCTCGGGATAAAAAGCAGCCTATGTCCTTTCTCGGTTATCAAAATATCTCCATACCAAATTTTATGAAAATTGGTTCAGTAGTTTAGGCGTGATTGAGTAACAGACAGACAGACAGAGTTACTTTCGCATTTATAATATTAGTATGGATATTCGGCATTTTTTTGCAGTATACCATTGACTGTGATAACTTACAGTTGTGTCTTGTGCAAAGGTTTTTATCAAACAAAATCCGTATTATCACAAAATGGATTTCAACGATAAAGTAGTTCTTATCACTGGTGCGAGCTCTGGGTTTTTCAGCTACAAAACTCATATATATGAATACTACAAAACAAAACAATTGAAAATAAAATCGTGATGCATCATTATGTAACAAGATAAATATTTACAAGTACTTGTGCAAGTGATATTTCAAATGTGATAAGACATTTTAAATTCCCACTAAAATATTATTATAGTTTTAACAGATTTAATTTGCTGTGTCATGCCTCTTACTAATAAATAAAACGTAAATACATTAATATGACCTTCCAAAATATACATGTTAAATTTTTTTTCTACAATTGATTTCAAATTCAATTATTTTATTCCATGAACATGGGTACAATTATTGTGATGTTAGACAATAATGAGGTCCAGACAATCATATCCTACCCGTCAAGGAATATGGATTTCCAATTAACAGTTAGTAGTATGTATATCTCTTGTTTTGAATTCACTGAAATATAATTATCTAGGGCTATTTTTAATACACACCAAAATCATAGAGCGTATAAATTGTTTACGGACCAAATGTGTACGAAACGCCGACACGCCTGGCAGTTACGTCATACTATTAAGCTTCATTTGCGGAAGCCGTTATATACGAGTGTTGGATGATTTTATTTCGCACTCTAATATTGGCCGTATCATCTTACACTTGTGTCTTGTGCAAAGGTTTTCTATCAGACCTAATTATAACAATGGATTTCAAGGATAAAGTTGTTCTCATAACCGGTGCGAGTTCTGGGATTGGAGCAGCTATCGCAATTTATATGTCACAACTGTCAGCAAAATTAGTATTAGTCGGACGAAATGAGAAAAATTTGAAAGACGTCGCTCAACAATGTGAAAAGTCAAAAGGAATCAAAGCTCTCCCTGTAATAGCTGATGTATCGAAAGAAGCAGATGTGGAAAGAATTGTGAAAGAAACTATAAACCATTTCGGTAAATTGGACGTTCTCGTTAATAATGCTGGTGTAACAGAAATGGGTGGTATTAGGGACCCCGCAATATTGACAAAATATGATAAGATAATGTCTACTAATGTTCGCGGGGTGCTTCATCTAACTATGCTTGCTGTTCCTCATCTAATCAAGACCAAAGGCAATGTTGTAAATATATCCAGCATTGTCAGCACTAGAGCTTTCGCCACTGCGTTGCCCTACTGTATGTCAAAAGTGGCATTGGACCACTTCACGAGGTGCATTGCTTTAGATTTAGCAGCGGATGGCGTGCGCGTGAATGCAGTTAACCCCGGCCTGGTGAAAACAAATCTTTTGAGCACCTTCGGTTTCTCCGACGCTCAGGTGGATGCATTTACCAAGGAAACAATTGAAACTACACCGTTAAGGAAATTGGCTGAAGCTGACGATATCGCAGCTATGGTAGCCTTCCTTGCTAGTGATTGTGCTAAGAGTATTACTGGATGTACTCATCCTGTCGATGGTGGTAAATTGTTATTATAATTTGAATTGTAACTCTATATTTTTAAAACACGGTAAATTATACACTTGAAAACTATTATTTATTGTTTTGATATTATTGTTTAAATGTTTCAGTATAAATTGACAAAGTACGATTAAATTGTTTTATTTTATTGTAACCCCGTATGTAAATAACAGTATTTAAATAAGAATATTGCTAGGAATAGGGCCCATAAAAGTTGAAATAACAATAATACAGTTAAAAAAGTTAAGTTGTTATTCATTTATCACAAAGCGTCTTGCTTAAAATATAAACATTGAAAAGCTTTCCAAACAATAACTTGTTAACGTATACTGCCTGTGTTAAATCAGACAACAGAACTGTGTAATTATTTTTCCTAAATAGAACAAACACCTATAGTAGTATGATAAAAACGTAAACCATACAATAAACTATTCAAAACACGTATAAAATATAATATTTATAATATATAATATTTATTTATTTTTATTTATATAATATTGTATAAAACTATTGCTGACTGCACGATGATTCGGCTAATTCCCAATGGTCTATGTTGGGAGAGCGACCTTCACCGATCTGATAACAATGATGAGACGTATTTTTTATAAAATACATACTAGCTTTCCGCCCGCGGCTTCGCCCGCTTTGTCTAAAACCTAACAAAAAACCGCTTCAAAATCCGTTGCGTAGTTTTAAAGATTTAAGCATACATAGATAGGGACATAGAGACATAGGGACAGAAAAAGGGACTTTGTTTTATACTATGTAGTGATGATGATACTTTAGGAACAAATATGCCTATGAACACTTGCCTAACAAAAAGTAATTATGGCTAATTTAATTTAATCGAGTTCCTTTCATCACTTTGATTCTTTTTAACCGACTTCAAAAAAAAGGAGGAGGTTATCAATTCGGACGGTATGTTTTTTTTTTTTTTTTTTATGTATGTACACCGATTACTCCGTGGTTTCTGAACCGATTTACGTGATTCTTTTTTTGTTCGATGCGGGATGGTGTCGAATTGGTCCCATAAAAATTTTATTCGGATAGGCCCAGTAGTTTTTATTTTATGAGCATTTTTGTCTGTATTTGTAAATGTTGCAAGTGTAAGTTTGAAGTCGGTTGTTTTTAACGCAGTGACTTGTTCAAATTAATTTTATTCAACTGTAATTTTTAAAACCACGGTCTCTACTACAAGTTTTATTGACCTTTTGAGATAAATTGGTACGTTTTTTGACGAATTCATTTATTCATGGATTTTCCATATCTATCCCCTCAAGTGTATTGAAAGTGTTTATCACTATCCCGAATAGAAAAGGTTGAGAGTAACCTTTATCTATTCTTATAACCCCTGATTCTGCGCTTGTCATGTTTTCATGTTGAAAAGACAATTTTTCCGGAACCGAATACACGTTCACAATATACAATACACATACAGGGTGTCCCAAAAAGTAGTGATATACTGAAGCTGGGAGGTAGAGGACTTAGAGTGCTATCCGAATCACCCCCATGTGTGTTATGCGATTTTTCGTATTTTCGGAGTTATTACATTTTTTTCAATTTTTCATCTATCGCCGAGTACGATGAGATTTTTATTTATGGTGACGTGAATTATTGCGCTAGATGCATGATTTTTTTTTGTGTGCTAAGCTGAAAGATAGGCCAATTCAGTATGGTAACATTTACTATCGTTAAATCTTCGAATAGAATAAAAAAAAGAATTAAATGCCAAGAAAGATAAAATTACCCAGTATGTTCATAACTTCAAGGGCCCATAAAAAAATAAAATCACATAAAAAAGGTTTTCCATTTGGCTTTTAAAAACTTGCTCTATCGATCAGGTAGCTACCCTAAAAATTTCATTTTATTATTCTGAAG
>CAJQZN010039226.1:0-15308 GCA_907164685.1 Colias eurytheme | reverse complement strand
CAGATTATATTCCTGTCGAAGTTTTTGAGTTGCATAAGATGAATTATCTCGTGGTAACATGAACGATATGGGAGCTATGTCCTCCCAGTTCTCGTTCATACGTCTTAGAAGTGATTCATTCCTTAGAACAGCTGAAATAAAATGTTTAAATACAATATTCGATGTTTATTTTAATTAAATATTGGTATAATATTTATCAATATTTACTTTCAACTCAATATTAAAATAGTTTGGTTTGTGTTTGTATCTGCATTAGTATCAATATAAGTGTGATTATCAATATCAGTAGATTTTTCTAGATTTTCTAAACATTTTTCTAATAAAAATGTGAAACTAACTAAAAGCCTTCCAAAAGAATTCATCCTTAGTTCTGCTAATAATGAAAGGCACGGGATGCATCTTCCCCTCACGGATGGCTTCGATCGGGTCGACTGGCAGAAACCGCTCCTGGCCGAAGTCGGCTTCCACTACTGGCGCCCATAAGGTTAAAGGATCGTAGCCGAACTCCTATAGATATAGAAATATAATTTTAATACTGAACTATAAACACTTTAAAGAACAGAAAAAACTGAACTAAAAAATTATATCAGGTAAAACAGCAAATCGAAATTTACAAAATTTGAAACAGTTAGATTAAAGCCTAAGCCTAACAAGAAAAAGTTTTCAAAAGTAGTAGGTAGGTTTGTTGTTTTTAGTAAACAGATGATAGGATTACAAACATTTGTATGAAATTTTGCACTTTGTATTAAAACTCACATAAAATCGATTAAGCGAAAGCCCCAGATCCCTCCACGGCACAGACTTCAAGCAATTAACGATATCACTAGAGGAGTTAGTGGGACATCCCACGAGTTCCGCTTGACGCACCGCTAGAGGGTACAAATGTGTAGGACTGCGGGTCTTGCGGACTGGGGACCCGCTTAGTGATATGGCGCGGTGGAATAGACCTCGAAAGATATAAAAAAAGTCCCTTGGTACAAATAAATATGTAGCAGTTATAAGTACTAATGAAAATTATGACTTACAATATAGAATGTTAGTATTGGCGTACGACTTAAAGAACTCCTCACAATCTATTAAAAGGTCGTCAATATATGTACGAGCGGTGTTGTATGAAACATTATTTGAAATAAAAACCTTATTCCATCGCAATGTTCATAAAATTGTCACAGATACAGGCAAAATTTGCAATTTTTAACGTGTTCGTGAGTCTATTTATTAATATAAGTTGTAATTATAATTGGTAATTTCAGATCATTGTGATCTGATAATATTATATTGCCCAATCAGCTTACCCGTTTCTCTCTAATCATAATTATGAAGATTCTCGTCACAATTTACTGACAAACTAATAAAAACCAGTATTCTAACTACATAAACAAACTAACAAAAACCTACTAGAATAGCATTCTAACTTCATAACTACATAAAAATGTCGTCTACTCACCCTTCGACATAGGCGATATCATATGTAACATGACACTAACAGCCCCCGAACTACAGCCAGCAATAGTAACACATTGCGGGTCTCCCCCAAACGCGGCTATGTTCTGTTGGACCCACTGCAGGGCGGCCACTTGGTCTCTGAGACCGTTGTTACCGGGAGATAGTGAATCACCCGTGCTAAGAAAACCTAGGAAAGTGTTGTAATGTAGAATGTATCATATTATATCATTATAAATTTCCGCCCGTGGCTTCGCCTTTTTTTGAGTTGATGTATCACAAACAGAAAACTAAATATTATAAGGAAGATGTATAGATTGTAAAACGACAGTCCACCGGATTCTGGAACATTTAAATTCACCGGAAATAATAAAAGAAATATTTTCAAAAAAATTAATCACTCTTCTTTTGCCTGTAGCTTTAATCATTAACATTGATATTTTAGAACAATATAAAAGATGTAGGTATTTCATAAATTGTTGTTGTTGTTTTTTACGGCACTTACCATTTATTTAGGTATCTCTATTTTACCTAAAAACAAGCGTAATTTACGACAAGCGTTTTGGGCTTCACGGCGTGACAAAGAAAAATACATACACGCATATACACAAAAAACATTACCCTCCTGTCGCAGTCGGGTAAAAAGCCTACGTACCCAAAGTAGCAAGTCTATAATTAATAGTGACGACAACAACATTTCTATCCAGTAAATAGTCTGGTGCGAACAGATCGCTGCGACCCGTCATGGAGTAGAAACCGCCTGGGTGGATGAAGAAGATCACTGGGAGGGGTGTCTTTCTAGAAATAGTTTAGAAATAGTGGAAGTTATATTATACTCTAATATTTTTCTGAAAAAGACATTGTAATCATTAGAAATAACTATTATTTTTAAGCTGCATGCACCGTCTTAAATTATTGCTGATAATAAATAGGTAAAAGCTTCTTGAAGTTAGATCAGTCAACTGATTTTATAACTGTATACATTTATCATCATTCGATTATTTCACTAGATTGCTTTTAATTTTAATCATATCAAATCCTATGGATATATATTTTATCCCAAAAAAAATCACCACATCAAATGCTCTTGGTTATTTTTCAGTTATGTTACCTTTCTGCATTCACCGGAGTATACACATTGATGGTAAGACAGTCTTCATCCACATAGTATCCCGGACTGGAGGGTTGAGGACACGCTGGGCCGTTCTTAGTGGCGTCAACTTGCTTCTCGTATCGTAGTATTGGTACTGGTGGCTGTTAATAACATATATTTTAAAGCCATAGAAGAAAAGACTGGCTTTAAGGCCAGATTAGATCCTGCATGTTTTCGATTACGCGTTGATTGGCTCATATGGCCTAGTGATCATATGTTGGATAATGAATTTGAAATGAAGAAAAAAGAAGTTTATTGCCAAAAACATTACGTACAAAATGTATCTTAAAATTAAATGAGGCAAAATGCTGCACAAAAAAGGCGCTAATTAATTTACTTATTTGGAAACACAACAATAGCACATCGGTACAATTAATAATTACTAAATATACTGACTTATTAATTAAGAAGTTACACATCATCTTTCAGTAATGTATACAATATGGTATACAATGTTAGTTTAATTCAAATAAAAAATACTGATGATTCTAATTGAGTCTCTTGCAAGCCAATTTCGAGCAACAATTTGTGTTTTTCAATCTTATTTTACTTTACCCTTAGTTACCTATGTTACTAGAATTTTAAATTCATCACACTTTAAAATTTAAATATCTAGCAAGACAAGATCATAAAGAATATCATACCTGAAACCGCAGCTCTCCAACAGGCGGTTCAGCATACCTAATACCGCGGTACGCCTCGTAGCTGCGCCCGAGCCGCGTCACATTGTAAATGCCGAGGAATTCGCCTGATGGACTGCGTACTTTTGGGTTTTGGGCAGCTGTTATTGAGAAGGAATACCAAATAAAAACATTTTATTTAAGTCATTTAATCTTTTTTTTTCTTCTTAAATTCTTGATGGTACTTAATGTAAGGAGAGGGAAGAAATTCTGTTCTTTTGAAGTGAAACTTCTTTAGGTGCGTTGAGAGTAAAATTTCAAGGTCGCGTCATGGCAATACCGTCACGTCATGGATTAAGGCGACGATTTTGGTATATTTCAATCTTACCAAAGAAGTTCCACTTCTGTCACGTATGCACGGCACACACGCTATTTTCTTTATTCAGAAAAAGATGTTGTTGATTTTTACTAAATTGCTTGGATAAAAAATTTGTCTTGTTTACGAGAAAGCTGTCTCAGACAGCAAGCAAGTTATGGGTTGTTCGTACATTTACTTCAAGGACATCTATAATCAGCTGCGATCAAAATTTTCCTTATACTCGTATGCAAAAGTAGTTAAATTTATTTAAAATATCGTTAATTCTATAACTAAAATATATCTCTTGGATAGAAATAGCTTTCTTAATACATAGATACCTACTCATTCATTCCGTACAACAGCTATAGAGATTTTGATAGGACTTTTTAGTTTTAAGGAAAATTATGTAGTTTTGGTGCATTTACGATATCGATGACATATTCTGCCTACATTCATATATTAATGATAACATTTTCCTTATAATACAATTTACATATTATATTGATGAGATTTTTGTCAGAAAATATAATATATTTTACTTGCCTTTTCCATCGCTCGCATTTATAGCAAGCACACAGCACAATAATATTATAAACAGTAACATAATCCAACTACTAAGAACAACGAAGCGGGACTGACCGTGTGTACCATGCGCTATCCTTTTTTATTTTGTCGTATGGTTATTCCAAATTGAAAGAAAATGGTCGTCTATAAGGAAAAATGGAAAATTGACAGAACGCGCTTTCTTTATGGGAACTAGCTTGCTCTGGCATGGCTTGGGTAGTGGGTTAACCATGAATAAAAAAAATAGCCCATGGTTTACATTTACAATCAAAAGTGTTTAAAAATCTTGGAGTTAGGTAATAACTAAGAACCTCCAGACAAGATTTAGAATAAAATCTTAGACAGATAATTTATTGAAAAAAAGGAATTATTTATATTTTTACGCTGAGTTTAAAAATATGTCGAAATACATACATGGAATTCAATATGACTTCCTATGAGGTTAAATTACCAAGAGAAACAAAAACAATAAAAAAATATTGAGATATTTCTGAATAAGGTTCACTTTACCGTCCTGTATTGCGGTTTTCTACATTGCGCAATTAAATTGTAATTTTTATCGCCCGGACCTACGACAATGCAGAACACTTCGTGGCGCTTCTTTATTGCATTGAAAGAGAACAACAAAAACGCGTTGTGAGAAAATACCTACGCATTTTCGGTCTTTGAGCGTAACATAAATAAACCCATACAAATATAAAATGAAGTTTTAATATCTCTTTAGTCATCTTAAATAATCAATCAAAAGCTCGCATAATACAATATCCATTAACATAAACAACATACTACTTATATTTATATACCTAGTTAAATCGAAAATAAATTAATAATCATTCTCATATCGAAGAAACACGGCTCTACATTTTGCCGAGGAAATGCACTAATTACATCGGGGTTTCCTCATATAAAAATATGTAGTAAATAAAATGCGAATCTTGAATATTTTTGGGCCATCTTATTTTGTCTCGCGAATCTATTTTCTAAAGATTAACAAAACCAATTAATTCAATTGAACCCAAGATCAAAACTATTATTCGATTATGTCATCACTCATCAACTGTTATTATGGACCATTAAATACTAATTTATCTTTCTGTGTAGATTTTATTTCACGTTTCAAGTAGGTAGTTTTCATAAATCTATTTAATATCGAAAGTATAACACAAATTAAAATTGTACCTACTTAATTAGCAAATATATGACAATATGTACATTGTTTATTCTTCTTTTGTTGTATGAAATGTTTATGACACTATAAAATCTTATCTGTCCTTTTTATATATCCACCAATTATTTTATTTTTTCTGTTCTTACTGTGTTTTAATAAATGCGATGGTAAGAATAAACAAAATCCATCCCGATTAAAGGTATGATTTAGCCATATATTTTTAACTTATTGCCAAATTTATCATCTAAGATTTTTTTGTTTCAATTGCCGATGGAATATGGAGTTTTCTGCTGGTTCTTCTCCATAGACTGCTTTCTGAATCGGTGGTAATGTTAAAATATATTATGATGATTCAAAACTGCTTCTAGAAGAAGTCTTATTGAATATTAAATCAATGTTTGTGTTTGAATAAAAAGTAAGGGCAAAATGAAACAGGTAAATTGAACAGGAAAACCTGGCTTAACGTAGGTACATACGAGATCTAATAGTCATTCATACGCAAATATTATGACCGGTAACATGTAGGGTTGCTAGATGTACCAAATAATTACCCAATGTCATCAATTATTATAAACATACACATTAAATGTAAGGTTTCAATGAAAAATAAATAAATATATATATAGTACTTATGGTTTTATTTTGATAAGTAGTTACCTATGAAAAACTTAAAAAATATGAACATTGAAGGAATATTATAATGCATGCTTTAGTTAAATTAATTAAGAATTAATTTAAAAATACATAGCATTGACTATTATATAAGTAAATTCTATTTTTATCGCAAAAATACAACTTCAGAGCTTGGCTCGCCTTTCGCCAAAAGCCGACAGTAGTGATAAATTTTTAAAAATTAATTTATCTTTTTTTTAATATTTAGAACAAAGGAGGTGAAAATAACCTAAAAGAGTGGATTTATAAAGTTGGCAACCCTATTTACAGCAGATGCGTAGTATAGGAAATTAGTAATTCACAAACTGTTGAGGAAAATGAAATACCTACCGCAGTGAATGGATTACTTCTTTGTTATGGAAAACTGAATCAGCATTCAGGTTACATAATGTTTATTTACATTGGAAAAACCTAAACTATGAAACAATTAGTTTTTAGAGTAACAGGAATTTGGATATAAACAAAATATAGATTATACTAGGTATATGCCAGTCATGCTGATTACTGTGTGATATAAAAATATATACAAATTAATATTAAACAAATACAAAGATTATAGCATGATTTGAACTCATGATATAATTTAGCCAAATTATACGCAAATAAAAAAAAACCACTTAACCGATTATAATAAAATTCGCACACCATGTGCAGTTCGATCCAACTTGAGAGATAGGATAGTTTAAACATGTAGGTACCACGGGCGAAGCCGGGGCGGACCGCTAGTCTATTATATAGGTATGTATGCCACATTCTACATTTTGCCGAGGAAATGCACTAGTTACATCGGGTTTCCCCATATCTATTTTCCTTAACCGATTATTTTTTAACGAGTAACAATTTGTCAATTTATTTCTTAGTATCATCTTATACCTACATATATAAAATTCTCGTGTCACAATGTTAGTCTGCATACTCCTCCGAAACGGGTGGACCGATTCTCATGAAATTTTCTGTGCATATCGGGTAAGTCTGAGAATCGGCCAACATCTATTTTTCATATGTACCACGGGCGAAGCCGGGGCGGGCCGCTAGTCTACTATAAACTATTAAGAACTAGCGACCCGCCCCGGCTTCGCACGGGTGCAATGCTGATACTAAATACACTACAGAAAAACTGTGAACGTTGTATATATAAAAACATAGCGGCCCGCTCCGACTTCGTACGGGTATAAAATAGATAGCCGGGCGGCCGGCCGGTACCGCCGCAAACGCTACGTCCCGCAATTTTTAAATCTGTAATATCTTCGAAAATATTCACTTAAATCATACGGTGTAAAGGGCCATATAGATCTATATTAAATGAACAATGTATTCAAGGTATTTAATTGGTTAAGGATTAATGCTGTATTGGTTAAAATCGCATCGAAAATTAGCCATTATTTGTCGTAAAAAGTAAATGACAAAAAAAAGTTATTGTGGGTTATCCATAAGAGATAGACATATACCATCGCGGACTTTTCTGTAGACCTTTTCAATGTGTATAATACTTAGTACATTATTTTGATAAAACTCGTAGGGTTCAGCCTGCGTTTGCAATGTAAGCGGAAAAAATGTAATTTTTTACGACATCACATTAGAAACCTCAAAAATAACAGTACTTCTCCACTATTTAATGGATGTTATTATACATATAAACCTTCCTCTTGAATCACTCTATCTATTAAAAAAAACCGCATCAAAATCCGTTGCGTAGTTTCAAAGATTTAAGCGTACAAAGGGACATAGGGACATAGGGACATAGGGACAGGGAAAGCGACTTTGTTTTATACTATGTAGTGATATATTAACATGTAGGGCATGATAACAGATAATCTTCTATATTTATAAAGAGAAAAATAACATTGTTTTTATCTGAGTTCCATTGTAGTATTTTTATGAAAAAATATTTTAAAATTTATAAGATACATATTTTAATATTGCACATACTTATTATGTTAAATATGCAGATATCATATAAACCTACTTATTTTTGTCAATATAAATTTAAATGACTATATTTCATATTTAAAAACACCTCCCCTTTTTTTGAAACGCTTGAAAGCTTAACGTACCTACTTGTTTATTGACAAAATGTTTTAACGTGATTTTCACACATTTTAAAAAGTTGTTTATTTAAACTTAACACGTTTCAAGAATCAGTAATAAATAATAATACTTAATGGAATAAAGTTGTGAAAATAGGTATATCATTTCGTGATTTGATCAATATTAACATCAACGATCATACAAAAAATATGTAAAAGTTATTCATTATATAACTAGAAGTTATAATTAATAGTATTATTATTCAAAATATTATTTAACAAATAAACAATATTATATTAATTACTTAGGCACCTGACAAAAACAATGAACAACATTGTCATACATATAATATCGAGCTCCCATCCCGTTACTATAAGGAAACTTTCCGTCCATTCAACAACAAAACGATCAATTACTAATGTGACCTTTGAAGAAATGTAAATCTATGAGGAAAGTAAATAATCATAACAATAAATAACATTACGATAATAATTTCTTTTATCAATTGACATACGGTTCAAGCATTGACTCACTTTCAAGTAATAACAACATCCACAAAACAGGTTATTTAAAAATAAACAAAGATTTTTAAAAGGAAATGTTTATTTATTTAAAAAAATGTTTACAAACCGCTCCCCGAAATGTGCAAGGTCTCAATGTAATGACGTGAATCTTGCCCTATAAGCTCTGATTGTTATTATTGAGAGGTAAAATCGAAGTACATATTTACACTTGCACTAGGTAATACGTGGTTAGTACCTACACAATGGGAGAATAAATTGCATTGCAGTGTTATTAGAAAACATCGTATAGTTTTTTATTTGCAGATCGTCTTCATCTACCTACATTCATAAAATCTTGTTTGATTATACTAGAAAAAGATTTAAAACAAACAAACTAATTAAGTCATTAACTGTGTCAAACGAAATTTAAATCTATTGCAAATATTTCAAATTGAAAACATGTTTAGCCCGCGCTCTATTTACTCAGTACCGCGGCGATTATCAATCTGTACTTTATTAGGTAAACTAGCTTACCGCCCGCGGCTTCGCCCGCTTCGTCTAAAACCTAATAAATTATATACTAAAATCTTCCTCTTGAAACACTCTTATCTATTAAAAAAACCGCATCAAAATCCGTTGCGTAGTTTTAAAGATTTAAGCATACAAAGGGACATAGGGATTAGGGACATAGGGACAGAGAAAGCGACTTTGTTTTATACTATGTGTAGTGATAACAAATATACATTGAACTTTATTAAACTTTTTTATTTATAATATTATCAGTCAAATAACCACTAGACCAACGGTCTCACCCTTCGATGCGAAGCTATATAAGGCGGAAAATAAACTCAAAAGTTCAGTCCAGTCAGAACGTTGGTCATGAAACGTTTCATTTTATTATGTCTGGTGATTGTGTGTGCGGCTCGTCACAACCACGGCCGTGACCGTGACCACGACAGCGACGAAGGCGATCACGACAATCATGGGCGTGACCACAACCATGGACAGAACCACAACCATGGGACCGATTACTATAGCTACAAAAAAAAATATTATCATCACGGTCAGCGTGGACGCCTCAATATTAGTTCAGGTACCTACGTAATAGTGATTCTTTTTAGTGGAAATATTTTGAAAATGTGTTTTTTTTTATTATAATTAATCAAGTAAAGATATTATTTATAGAGGTCTTGTAATAGAACAGTTAACGAGACTACGATAATTATCGTATTTAATAACATTAAACAAACATTTTTAAATTCAATTTTAGCGTGAGTAAAATTTAATATAAAAACTATCATTATAGAGTACTTAAGAGAGCATTTAAAATTTAAATATTAAGTGGACACAAATTAAATATTTTAAAAGTCGCTTGCGTGCACACTTAATGCGACTAGCTATATTACTTGCTCTGTGGCGACTACTAGGGCTTCATATTAATTTATTAATGTTGACAGAATAAAAATTATGTGAAAATGACGTAAAATTATTGTGGATCACAGATCTAGTGCTAGATCTGTGTTGTGGATTAATGGAAAACAAACGAATAAAAGTCAATGCTACTATCTAGTGCATATACCTATATATTTAAATTAAAATATGTAAAAACAAAATTATCCTTGACTTCGATATCAGTTCTCAGTCCTACCACGTCCTACTTAATATTTATAATATGGGTTTAAAATATGTATTCTGTAGGTATGAATTCTTAGGTTTACGATAAACAGGGAATGAATCATAATATCTCTGCTGTTAATAATTATCATGTATAATAATAATTATTATGTACACCATTTTTGACAATATCTTTATTAGTCATAGAGAGTAAAGTTTGTCTAATTGGGGACTCATTCAGTGTCCAAATTCCAATTAATAAATAATAAAACTATATTTTAAGACGATACAAATGCACTTCTAGAGGAAGTCTCATTGAATAAAAAAATGTTTAAGTTAGAAATAAAAACATTAACTTAATATAAATACACCTTATAAGCATTAAATACACAGTGCGGGTTGTCTTATCGTAGGTATAATATTTTTATTTTATGCACTTAACAAGGCATGCAATTATGTTAACAACATACTTACGAACGCAGAATACATATTATATTAACGATATGAATTCTAAGATTAGAAAACAAAAACATTCTTGATTATTTTGCTCTGATTTTGAAAGCTTTCACCAGCAAAAAGCTGTATAAATTGGTTAAATGTATAGTATGAATACCTAAAATTAAATGTTTTGCAAATTATAATATGAATAAAGATAAACTCCAATTCCTTCCACAGAAGACCCCATAGTCCACAGTTCACCGGGGGTGTTCGTAGGAGGGTACAACGTGACGAGGCGCGGCAGACGCTTCGAGAGCTACCGGGGCATACGATATGCTCAGCCTCCTGTGGGGGAACTGCGGTTCCAGGTAATGAAGGGATAAGGAAAAAAATGTGTATTAGCTTGACAGAATGTTTGGTATTGGCTTTGTTAAATGTAAAGAAGCTTGTACAGAAACACCGGAACCCGTTGATTCACCCCTTTTCTGCTATACTAATATGACTATTGAATATGAATACGAGGTTCATAACATGTCCGCTAATATGTTCACTAAATGACACGATATAAAAACAGCAAAAAAATATTTTCTTACCTGATTAAAACTCTTCTTCTCTTTAAACATTAATTTCCAAAACCGGTGGTAAATGGTACATAATTCTATGTTATGACGATTTAAAAGTGCGTCCAGAAGAAGTCTAATCTACTATATAAAAATAAGTCGGGTTTTCCTTCCTGACGGTTTTGCATTCGTTGGAAAGGTCTCGGGCTCCGTGAGGTTTATAGCAAAGAAAAGGTGTGGCGAAACGGAGTTCACCGGGTTTGCTAGTTGAATAAATAAATGTTTGAGTTTGTAATTATTTCCAGCCTCCAAGGCCGATCCACTACTACCCGGATATGGTGGACGCACGAGAGGACGGGCCAGCATGCCCTCTCCCCGCGCCGCCTGGATATCCCGTGGACGAAGATTGCTTGACGGTTAATGTGTATACCCCTTTGAGGAGCGAGAGGTAATTGAGTAGGGAAATCATTATTGGAACTATGTATTAACTATTATGTATTCAGTTCTGGAAAATTTCTAGCGATTATCTTTAAAATAATACTCAATGGTCTATGGACCTATGGTTTTTTGAAGTTGGAGGGTTTAGACTATGGCTCAATATCTACACAATTAAATCTATATAAATTGGAGTAACTAAATACTTATTCATTTACGAGCTTTTGCATTTGCATATTCACTGCTCTCGTTTTTTCTCTTACGTATTCTTGCACTTGAACAAATCATCATAATTATGTGCTTGATCTAGCACTTAATATATAAATTTACCTACTACCTAATTGTAAGCTTCTGTCTATTGAATATTCCAGAAAGGGAAAACTCCCAGTGATCTTCTTCATCCATCCGGGAGGTTTCTACTCCATGACGGGTCGCAGCGATCTTGCTGGACCACATTATCTCCTGGATAGGGATATCGTGCTGGTCACTATTAACTACAGACTCGGGGCTCTTGGTAAGTTCTCGTGTCATAAAACTATCAAATTGATAATAAATGTGTCACTTTAATAAACTGTTTAACAATATAGTTTTACTTCTTATGATTGAACCGATTTATTCTTTAGATAACAAAACCGATGATAAAACAAGTTGTTTAACAAATCGGGTTATAAGTTTAACCAATCTGCCCGTATAGAAATCTTTGCTCATATCCCACCAAATGTTTTGCAGGATTCCTCAGCACAGGAGACGAGTTGGCTCCCGGCAACAACGGGTTAAAGGACCAAGTGGCAGCCCTGTGGTGGGTGCAGAAGAACATCAGAGCGTTTGGTGGAGACCCTGATAACGTGACGGTGGCGGGGTGCAGCGCTGGCTCGTTCAGTGCTATGCTGATGATGATGTCGCCTATGACACGAGGTATTCATAAATGATTTATTTGAAAGAATTGTAACACAGATTTAGATTGTCTCTTTTCATACAGAAATAATTCATCTACCTACCTAGTGATCTACTTATGCCATTAATTTGGATACAGTTCATTTTGTGAATTTTTCGATATTTTGTGAATAAAGCAATGCTCACGCTACGCTTTATATTATAATAAATCTAAAAAATACATTTATACACAATGTGTCTACATATTTAGTTTTACTAGTTACTTACCATTCTCATTTTTTTAATATAGCGTGTATTCACGTGATGAAGTGTGTTTAGGCTTTTCAAAATTATCCTTCTTAAATAATATAATAACCAATTAACTTCCAGGCCTCTTCCACCGAGCAATCTCCATGAGTGGTTCACCAATCGGCAAAGAACCGCTCCCAACAGAACAGAAACACCTGGCAGTGAAGCAGGCGGAACTTCTGAACTGTCCCACTAACAGTTCAAAGGCTATTATTGACTGCTTGAAGACAAAACCTTGGAAGGAACTGGGCGACTCGCTGCCTGGATTCTTTGTGAGTAACAAATATGCAAGAAACATTTCTAGAAGTGGGTGGTATTAAGAACGGGACTTCAAATAAACACAGTAACAGTCTTAGATGCAATATTGGCCGAAAAGCTAAGGCTAATTCGATATAGCAATATTGTCAGATATATTATTACCATGCTAATTATATTACGTTTATATTTTCAGTGAATATATATCATTAGAAACCGTACACGGTACACCGATATCGGACATAATGTCTTATCATCCAACTTTTTAGTTGATGGATTTGAATATGCACTTAGGTACTTTAAGTATATCCAAAAGTAGAGTAAGTAGAGTAACTAAACCTGTCCGTACTAACGGTGCAGCTTGCCGATAGGATTGGATTGCCATGTATGACCTGACCTTCCACTATAGCCATTTTTGTGATATATGAGTCACACGGATCAAGTTTCGATCTCGATCAAGTTCACTGTTTACTTATAAGTGCGAGGATGACACATTAGAACTAACAGAATACTTATTATTTCGCAAAAATGTTACGATGGATGAAAAAAAATGTATGTAGGTACTTTCCTATAGGTTCGTTTGTAAACAGAGCAATCTAGTAAACGTGTAGGTACTTACAATTTCTAGTATAAGCCTCTTGGGCTAAATCATCAAATAATTATTTTTTTTAAGTTTTAAAAAATATAATCTTCGAATATTTTAATAACAAATACGTACTTAATATTCCAATTACTTAAAAAAAAGTGTGCGTGTACTAGTGTACACACATAAGAAGTGAAACTTCTTTATGACCTTATTTTTCAAAAAATAATTTACTTACTATTTGCAACTTTACAAAAATACGTCGAATCACGCGTGGTAGGGATAAGAAAAAGATGGCGCGTAACGGAAAAATGTCACGCGTAATGAAAAAATGTTACACTAAATTTTTTTCCAACCCCGATAAAGAAGTTTCACTTCAATAAACTACATAATATTTTCCAGGAATTCGGTCGCTTCGACCCCGTGCTCCTGTGGTCACCCGTGGTCGAACCCGACTTCGGCCAGGAGCGGTTCCTCACCATGCAACCAGACGTGGCCATTAGAGAGAGGAAGTTACATGCCGTACCTAATATTATCAGCCAGACACAGGATGAGTTCTTCTGGTTTGCGTACTGTGAGTACTTACATTTTTTTTTCAAAATCAGTTTTCTGGGTACGTGAACTGCCATTTTTAAATAAGCTTTCAATTGTAAAGTTGTATTTCATATTACATTCCTGATAAAAAATCACGAAAATTGTACTGCTGACGTATATTTTAACGACAAAGCCAGAATTAATATGCTTTTCTGATTCTAAGCGATCTTTTTCTATCAAGTTATACATTTTCAATTCACTCTTTCCAGACGTAACCACAAACGAGACACTATACAAACAAATGAACCAAGACTGGGACCGCATAGCTCCCATAGCCTTCCTCCTCCCGCGCGACAACGCGACGCTCCCCGCTAGAACACTACGTAAAGAGTACCTGGGAGATCAACCTTTGAAGAATGATGCGAGTAGTTCAAAGAATTTGGGCAGATTGTATGCGGATTCTATTGAGAGCTTGCCGGTTTATAGGTATGGAGAATAATATTATATTAAATGAGTTTTTTTAACACGTCGTAAATAAATGGCCATTGCTTTACTCGCTTTAGAAATAAATATTATAATATACTAGCTGCGCTTCACGGTTTCACCCGCGTGGCTCCGCTCCTGTTGGTCTTAGCGTAATGATATATAAAGCCTATAGCCTTACGCGTTAGATGGGCTACCTAACACCGAAATAATTTTTCAAATCGGACCAGTAGTTCCTGAGATTAGCACGTTTAAACAAACAAACTCTTCAGCTTTAAAATATTAAGTATAGATTCTGTCAACCAGTGGTGAATTATGACCTAAATTCTCATAGAAGACAAAATATAGGCTGTTGATATTTGGTATTGTTTATTTAATAAACAAAATTACATTTCAGAATGGCGAAGCTTATGACGAACTACTCTCCAGAACCAGTGTACGAATATGAATGGGCGTATATTGGAAACCACAGTCACTTTGAAGACCCTAACACTAACAAACCTTTAGGTAAAAATAGAATTTTTTTCAGTTTTATTATACAATCGTTAATTATTAAGGTAGTAGATAGGGTATGTTAATAAAAAATACTTACAATTATTGTTTCCTTTATATTTTTATGAACTGCCTAAGATAATTGCATTTTGTTAAAAAAGATCCCTTGTCAACATTCTTTTTTCAAAACGTTGCATTTTCAAAATACATATAAGCTCATATA
>CAJQZN010039223.1:0-20648 GCA_907164685.1 Colias eurytheme | reverse complement strand
GAGCTAGCTAAAGGGATTTGAAAAGTATATAAAATATAATATGTTTTGAATTACTTTTTTTTTGTATATTCGTGCTAATTCCAAAAAATGCATAATATTATAATTGTGTAGTTTTCATCGAAGCCTTAAGTAATGTATTTAAATATGTATAAAAATCGTTATATTATAGGTATTAAAATCATTTTACATAAATCAGCTCTATGGAATACATAGTTATATTATAATGAAACTATAGCTTTCCGCCCGTGGCTGCGCCCGCGTTTTCAAAGAAAAACCCGCATAGTTCCCGTTCCCGAGGGATTTTCGGGATAAAACATATCCTATCTCTCAAGTTGGATCGAACTGCACGTGTTGTGCGAATTTTATTATAATCGGTTAAGTGGTTTAGGAGTCCCTTTAGGACAAACATTGTGACACGAGATTTATTACAATTTAGAAATTCTTACATCAACAGAATGTTTGACAATATCGCGCAGTAGGCACGCGGCCGCTCGCCGCACGGGGGCCGAGTCGTGGCCCGTGTGAAGCAGGGCTGGTGGCAGCGCACCACCGGCCACTGTCGCCTCTGCTAGTTCGGCTCTTGCACTCGCTACGGCTCCCAGTGCGCATAATGTACTGCGCTGTATTGAAAAATATGATTTTAAAAAGACCAAGGAACTATACGAACTAGCTGTAAAAAAGCTCATATTTACCCTGAACCATCAATCTCAAACATTTATTTATTCAATTAGACTTCTTATAGAAGCAGTTTTGAGTTGCCATAACATGTAATGGTTTTACTATATTTTGCCACTGGCTCATCGCCATCAAATATTTTCATTTCGAAAAGACATTAGCCCCCATACATTAAGAATACAAGATTGGATAAAGATACCTTCAATTTAGGATCTTGATTCTCCAAGCCGCGAACTAAATGTGGAATAGCACCAGCGTCGACAACCGCTTCCGGTTTGTGTTGTGCCAAATCTACTAGCGCTCCAGCTGCTATCTGCAAGGAAAAATAAATACATTTTCAATTATCAATGCTTAGATAAAGAAGTTGTAGTCTGCAGGGGTCTAATTGATCTGGAAAGAACTGATAATTTAAAAATCTACCATTTAAAATAAAGACAGGCAATAAGCATAATGAGTTCTTGAAAAATTGTTTAGTCTTTAATTCTACTACATTTTATCAATATAATTGTGCATTTGGTTAAACCTGTTTTAGACTCATTTCCGGTTCCTGAAAAGCTAATACAAGTAAAGGAAGAGTGCCGGCGTCAACCACCAGGCCTGCCAAGTGTTCGTTGTGCTTCCCGATGTATCCCAAGGCCCAAGCGGCATTTTCTTTCACCTTAGTAAATGTAAATTGTAGTATAGAAATGATAAAATTATGGTTTAAGTAACATAAGTATATGTTTTAAATAATTAAACAATTACTTCACAATGCAAAATCGGTATAAACTTGTAGAACTTGCAGGTTATGGAGTTAATTAATTGGTGGTGCCTGGTGAAAAAGAAGAGTAGATGCTTGATGAATAAATAAATAGAATACCTATGCTTCAATACCTACATATGTACCTACTACAATTTATCTACTTAATTCTAAAAATACCTGCGTATCAAAATCTTCAAGACATGATACAATATGCTCCAAAGCACCTAATCGCACAATGGATGAAGCTAATTCTTCATTATGCCTGTAAAATAAATAGATCGGATATATGTACCTATTTTGTAACTTTAATATATACTTTATCTCTTTGCTACTGCAATACTTACTTTGCTACCGCTCGAAATAGATATAAAGCAGATCTTTTGTAATAAACCTGGAACATCCAGAATTAATTTTCATGAACGTTATTCGTTATTTATCGCGAAACAAAAAAATAAACGCAATTTCAATTGGCTCTTTATATTAATTATGAAAAGAATTAATAAAAAAGCACTCGATTTCTAATTCTGTTGATTTTCAACTGACGTTATACTTATTTAGATTCTCAAGGGTCATGGTGACCATGCCGCCGCTCAGGAGTTGTCTTGCAACGCCTTCCTCGTGCTCTGCGAGGCGGGCGGCTGCCACCACAGCGCATTGCCGCACAGTGCTGCAAGAGTCAGACAGGAGCGGCCGCAACAACTCTACGAAATATCAACTCATTTCTCATAAAATTACTACTCAATAAACGGACTGTTAAATAAGAAAACTACACTTTCCAATCGAAACAGTAGTTTCCGAGATTAGCGCGTCCAAACAAATAAACACAAGCAACAATAAGTAAAGATTTAATTATATTCCTAGGTATTGTTATTACATTCGTATTTAATTATCAGAGTTATTGTTTTAGCTTTACCTATCCCAGTATATGATAGAATAATATTATTTTATTCTTTTTTAAACCCAAAACTGATAATTAGTAAGTAACTGTCATGGGTTTCGTTGGATCATAAAAGTTTAAAATTTACGAAATGTCGATTACATCAGAAAGCTTTCTAACGGCTACATGAAATGAAAAGCTTTATAAAATTTATCTTATATTCTAGATACCTAATACTCCCGCACTCTCGAGGCATTTTACGTTAGTAGAGCGCGTAGCTAGCTCCGCCATGGTTTGAACAAATACTAATCTTGCCTTTTGGTACGTCTCGAAAACTGCAATTAGTGATATGAATAAAACATGGGATTATTTAAAGTTGGAATACGTGATGATAATAATATGGTATTGGGTTCATTACACACGTCTTAGGGCGCGGGCACACGATGCGTTGCGGCGCCGCGCCGCAAAGATTTCACCGTGTCAGTGGGCACACGAGTGGTGCGGCGCCGTAACGTTGTTCTGTCGCAGCGGCGTCGTAGCAGCGTTGCACAGCGTGTCCTTCCTTGTGACGCAAAACAACTGAGCGGTGCCGCTCCGACGTCGCACCGCATTCACCCCTCCCCGCCTCGTCTTGGTGGTTACAAGTCCGGTGCGGCGCCGGAGCGCATCGTGTGACATGCCACAGATATTTGTATGTAAGACGACGCAGCGACATCGCTCCGGCGCCGCATCGCCGCCGCAACGCATCGTGTGCCCCCGCTCTTACTGCAAACATTTTACTGCATACTAAATAGAATGATCATAACTACCTATCATAAGTATTTTTTTTAACAAAAACAACCTCCGTTGCCAAAGATGGAACATTTTTAATGGCACCAACCAATAGCTTTCAAATTAAAAAGAACCATCGAAATCAGTTCAGCCATTTGAAAGTTCTGAGATAACAACACAAAAAAAGACGTCTTTAGTCTTGGGAACCTATTCCTTTATTGAAGTCAATTACAAATAGAGCCGAGGAGGATATTCTTCGGAAACTTTACCTAATCCTGTGAGGTAACAATCCCTGTGACAAGTAAGAAAATGTATTGCTTGTTGTTTTAACAAGCTTTTATTAGCTTCACCTAGATGTTTATATATTTGTATGTAACCGACTGTTTGACTCCACTTTGACCCATTTTAAACGGACAGATTTAATTCAAACTTTGTACACTCATCAAGGATCGGGGACAATACAATTTTTTTTAACTAAGTATATTTATTATTTTCCTTTCATCTAGGCTGATTTCGACGAATAGTCTCTTCATGCTCAATACATACAACTAAGTTAGCATTACCTACGATTTTACAGTTTTTTAAAGCTAATACTTTCGTAGGTGTAATTTAATTAGTAGTAAAATAAATAGCCACATACCCAGCTGTATATTACGAGGACTACTCATGGAGTGGCTCATTTTGGTATACAACGCGCAATTAAATGCAACGCAATTTCTAAATAATTAAAGATGTTTTATTTAAATTTTTACGTTTATTTTGATAGACAGTTGACAGTGGTTTGACTTCCATCTAGATTTTTTTTTGTATCACAGGTATGCAATAATTTTGTTGTTTTTTTGTCAACTATGTAGAGCCAAAAACTGTGACCAAAAACGACCAACTGTAAACAACTAATTGTGCAACTAATAAATTCAGTAAAATGGTGCTGTGGAAAAGCTAAAGGATGATTTGTAGGTAAGAGGTTAGAGGCAGGTTTGAACATTTTCTGAAAATTATATTGTTTTTAACATCTTGGCTGTATCACAATGCTAAATAAACAAAACAGTAAAAACTGTTAGCTGTTGTTACTGTTCTGTGGCTAAATAGGTAAGTAATTTAACTTTATTTAGGTATATTTATGTGAGAAATTTTGTGATCAAAGTACATATTATATTCATAATACATATTATAAATTAACTTCGGAATAATATCGAAAGGGGAATGAACTTAAGGATCCAGAATTGTCACCTTTATGAATTGCGACCATGCGCGACCGCTAACCGTGAAGGTCATGTGGATAGTCAAGTGTATGAGTTTTATACCACATTTAAATGATTGACGTCACAATGCACACTATTAAAGTCTCTTTTACCTGCCTGCGATGTGACCTGCGCCACACACATTCAAAATAAATGTCTATGTGATACGTTTATGGTATAAGTTTACATCGTATTTGTAGAACTCACTCACACATAATAATTATGTAGAACATATACAACCTGTTGAGTCGCGACTCGCGGCTACGTAGCCGCCGCGTGCGCACAGCCTTATAAGTATTATTTACTAATAATAATTATTAGACCATTCATCGTTTAGCCGAATAGTTGCAATGAACTCTTGCAATTGTCGGTGATATCTTATTTGTGATTAGACTAATTAACGTGATTTAAGCGAGTATAAAGTGTTAACTAAGCTTGAAAAAATGCCGTACATCATGGTAATGGGTGGTATCAGTGCACCACAATTATCCAAGGACGAAGGAGCGACAGTATACGGACTGAAAAAGGATGAAAGAGCAGTCTTAGTAAGAGTAAGAAATATTTTTTTTATCTATCATGTTTACCACAATGCCGTTATTTCCTAGGATTATTAAGATTTCGTTTTGACAGTTTAACATAAATATCGCTTCTTGTTAATACTTAATATCAATATGATAGGTACTTCAATACTACATACTAAATAGGTAGTTGAAATTCAAGGAACTACATTGGGGCGCGCGTCATTGGCACTACCAAAACAATGGTGTTTACATTTTATGGTTCATTATACATAATTTATAAATAAATGGTATCGTCTTTTGTTATCAGTAACGCTTCTAACTTACGTATTACAATGCGAATTTAAAATAATTGTAGGCACTGATGTTTAGCTATAACTAGGTGTCTATTGCAAGTTGCAACATAATACATTGAAGCCACAATTGCAAGTGCCAAGTTGCAACATATGTGTTATGCAGTGATTCAGTTATTACAGATATTATGCATAAATTACATAACCCTGAGATTCCATTGTTTAAAAATGTATGCTTGAATTTTTATTTAATATTTAACAATTAAATTTTTCAGGAGCTCAATTCATCATTTGGGATGTCCATTGCGACAACATCGGATTTGGAAAGAACGGTCCGGGTGACGCAAAAAGGCATAACACTCGTCGTTGTTAACCGGATTCACGGTCTTCTTGGTTACGACGTGGTTTCACACGCGATGGCTATGACCAACGCCAATCGAGAACTCATCTCCTTCACAATGTATAAGAAGAGTAGCCCCAATTCACATTCTCATGGCCACTCTACGACTAGCGGTTCACATTCGCATGGTCATTCGACAACTAGCAGCTCACATAAACCTCATTCGCATAGTAATGTCGTACAGTTATAAAAAAGGTAACCACACATTGTCTTGCAGAACCTAGGTTTAAAGAATAACCGAATTAATGTATAGTGAGATTTTGTATTTTAAAATAAATGTAGGTACTAACTACTAACTAAATGAACATAGATGATCTAGTTATGAGATGATCCATGTTACTCTTATAAATTTTACTAAAGAAACAGAAATCGCATTAAAATCAAAATCGTAGAGCACTCGACGTATCAGTTACTTACAGTATTGTCTGCACCGAGCCTTATTTTTAATGCGAGTGTAATGTAGTAAAACGATGTTCAAGCAAAGAGTAAACTAATAATATAATACAAGGGCGATTAGGGCATCGTAAAAATAGAAATTAAACGAGAAATTAGTTCTTCGATTAATCATGGTAATCTCGGTATTAGGTTATTTTGTTTTATCAGTTAGAACTTAGAAATATTATTCTGTGTAAGCAGTATTATATTTTTAAATAAAAATATTATATTAATAGAAACTGTATTTTTATTCGTTTAAAAAGTGAACACAAATACAAAAAACATCAATCAGTCTTGATATTACATTGGGTCATTTTGTTCCATATTATGTTTTTTATTAGAATTTATTGTAGTTGTTTAAATTTAATGTAATATGAAGGAACCAAATTAAAAGTAAACAAGAAATAAACGAACGTAGAATATGCGCTTATAAGTGAGTAGGTAATAGATAAGAGTATGGTTGATATATCGATCGTCTATAGGTACCTACTAGATGATTAATAAGTATTTTTTAAGTTACCTACTTTCGATATTTATCGATTACCTATATATAATACATAATTGAAATCTAAATTACATAGATTGAGAATAATTAACAAAATTAACAGGAATGTATAAATAATATACCTAACCTTTTTTTATATACTTAACTACCATATGAGAACAATAACAAAGTGCAATCACATATCAACTACATATTTGTATTTAAATTAAATTAATAAATACGAACTTTATAATTTATATCCTTACAATATACCATTGACAATTGCCATCATATTATATTCTTAAATAAAGATTACTTTATTGAAGTAAGACTGATAAATTACCGTAAAATAATTGTGGACAGTTTTCTCACGGGCTCTCAAAATTTGCAGAGATTTTGCAATCTTACGGCGGGAGATATATATAATATTATTTAATATTGGTGAGAAAAATAAAGATTCGTACTAAAAGAAGCAAGTAGAATGGATAAACGTATTAATTTTCGTTAAGTTCTTTCAAGATCGTTAATTATTTCAAGTTCCTAAAAAATACGTTTTAAACTACGATTACGAAATATACAAAACGTTACGTACGTATAATTCGTTGTATATTTTAAATAACGTTTAACGAAGTTTGACTCTCAACGTAAATGTAAACTTGAACAATATGAAGAAAACTAAAAACAGACAAATTTCAAATACGGGAAAGAAATACTGAAATGGATTTTCAAAATCCTTATTTTTTTAACTCTGTTAAAGCCACAACTTCTATAGAAACTTTCAAAAATTACGAGTTCTATTTACTGAAACATTTATAAATCGACCTGACAGGTGAGGTAAATCTCTATCCCAGACATGGATCCCATGTATATTTGAAAAGCACTCATTTTACAACGGCAATGTTAGATGACTAGATCAAAAAAATGAACTTGTTAAATTGACAGCACGCTAAAATACTATAAACAATTTAATAAACAAATATATTTTATCATTGCACATTAAATAAAAGTTGTGATAAATTCTTCAGTGTTCTTCTGAGCCGATTCTATGTCTTTCAGAGGCGAGTTTTTTCAGGGCAGCCGCGTATTGTCTCTGTACATCCATTAGCCTGCAATATTCTGTATGAAGAGCTGCCTTTTGTTCTTTCTCATTTTTATACTTCTCCTCGACTTTCCGTACAGTTTTATTTACCCAATCAACGATAGACTCAAACTGCGTCATAAATTCCTCTCGTTTTCTTGGAGATGACATTACCCTGTAGACGTTAAAAATACGTAAAATTGATTGTAGCAAATAAGCTTTTAAAATTAATAATATTGACAATTATTCAAATATTACTCACTCGTCATAATTATCCAAAATAGAATTAAGCAAACTCAATTCTTTCGAGGTATAAAGCTTAACTTCGTAAAGTGTATTGTAAAATATATAATACTGCTTTGTTTCTTTGTGTTTTGACGCAACTGAAAAAACGCAATTATATTAAAATTACAACATATATATTATTTCACTCCCTGATTATTTTTATTATTGTTTTGTTATAAACTGACCTTGATTATATAATTCAACAAAACGTTTCTCGTATTGCAATAGTTCTGCAGTCCCTGGAACCTCATCAATGGCTACCGTGTATCTCAACACTTGACGATTGAGATGTCCCAGTTCAGATCTAATTTTACTTATAAAGTCTTTTAATTTCTTCTCTCTGTCGTTAAATTCTTTCAGCTCGGCGGGCGTCAATGGTTCCTCTTCAACAACAGCTGTAGGCTCTTGAGCAGTTCTATGTACCATATATATGTGTATTTAAGCAAACTATTAAATATATTATACTACTAGCGGTCCGCACAGGCTTGGCCCGTGGTACATATTTCGCAATAAAAGGTAGCCTATGTTCTTTCTCAGGGTCTTAAGATTGTCTGTGCCAAATTTCATCAAAATCGGTTGAGAGTTTCAAATCATCAAAATTGTTTAAGCGGGAAAGCGTAACAGACAGACAGACAGAGTTACTTTCGCATTTATAATATTAAGTAGGGATATTGTTGTCTGAAAATACAATGTAGAAACATGTCTTTGGAAGTCTATTTGTATGAATGTTAATGTAAAATATATTTACACAAGATTAACACTATTAAATAGTGTTCTAATAATTACCTAAAAGGATTATTATTATTATATTACCTTAGTTCTTCATTTAGTTTCTTGTGTTCAATCTCCCTTTGATGAATAACCTTTAATAACTCATTTCGTTCTCTGGCAAGGTCTTTCAATGATTTGTAGTACTCTTTCACCTTTTTATCACTGCAACATGACAAGATTAAGATTAATTATAAAAACATTTGTTTAATATCAAGCTTTTGACGGTTTTAAATAATAAAAAGATAGTTTTACTTGCAAAGAATAAATCATTGGGTTATTAAACAACAATTACCTGTAATCATCAGTTTTCGTAAGTTTACTTGTAATTTTCTGCAACTTATTGACTACATTGGTGTATTTTTTCTTAGCTTTGTCCATTCTTTCCTCGTGTTCCTTCCGTACAGCATCCACCTCACTCTCCATTGTGTTAATGACGTTGCCTAATTGCTCTATATCTTCTGAGTATTTTAACTTTTCACTTTCTTCTAACTCCTTTGGAATATCACCAGTCAGCTCTGATTGTAAAACAACATAATGTATTTTGCTCTCTCCATTGTCCTTTTCATTGCTTTCATCAACAAACTTGTTGGTCTGAAATAAATAAATGAGCATATTTGATAAAAATTTGGCTTTATTTGTAAATTTAGTTGCAAATGCAAAAATTACCTCTGTTGTGATTTCAGATGGATCAGCAAGAGTTTTCTCATAGTCATACTGAAACACACATTTCATAAAACAGTCAATACTTATGTTAAAACATTTTTTTCTAATAGGCTAACTGCAATTAGATGCAATTACATACACAGATGAAGTGATATGCATGTAATAATGTAGATAATGAAACCAGATTCTTGTATGCCTTCTAGAATACATCCTGCCTTTTTAGTATTTCTTCCCTAGAGGATGGATTTGTGGGAACATGGGTTTTAGGACATGATTTTGTATTTTGTATTTCTGTGTTAACAATTACACAAATTGAGATATAAAACTAGCGAAAAGAATGGACAAAATAACTTGTACTTGATAAATTTCAAGCTGCAAAAATAATGAAAAATGGAGGCAAACAAAAATAGACAAAAATAGCTCTTAGGTATTTGATAAATCATGTTGATCACTTACCAATATTTCTAATCCTTCATCAGGCTGTGAATCATTTTTACTATTAGATATATGCATTAAGACACGCTGATCATATTCAGACAGTACTGCATTTACCTGTTCTAGTTCATTGGAAGACAAACCACCTTTTCTTTTACGAACCCTACATGGCTTATATAAATTCTGAAAACATTTACAAATAATCACCAATAACTTATTTCAATTGGTAGAAACATGCATCTCCATGAATATTGCATTATTTAATTACCTGTACAATTGAAATGTTTCTTAATAATTTTTCTTTTTGTAAGTAAAGTGCTCTATCTGATTCAAATATGTGTTCCTTTTCATACTGCATGACTGCAAACTTACGAAGTTCATCTTCCTTAGCTTCCCGAAATTCGCTTGAATATTTAATCAACCACTGCACCAATGGATATATATTTATGAAATCTAAACCTTGTATTTGATGAGGTTCTATAATGTATGGACACTTCATAGTAGGTAGTACTTTTACTATTTTTTCTGTTAATGCTCTGGAAAAAGCAAATATTAATTAATAATGAATATTTACAAAAACATTTAAAACAAGTGTTAATATTAATCAATGGAGATTATTACATTTTTTTACCAATGGTCAGGTTCTCCTCAAACAACAGGTTTATATCTATGTCAATATCGCATAATTCAATGCACCAAGTAAGACCACCAACAATTTTATCGAAAGCTGATAGGCCTTGCAACTGAGCTCTATAGTAACCAGCTGCAACAAGTGCATCTGATATTTCATGCCATTTTACTAACTGTTCTGCATCTTCACGTACTTCAACCTTTAATTGAAAAATACGTAAACTAACTATGTCAATGAAACATAAATTAGAATAATAAATATAAAGTTAGGTAACAATTTACCTCTTTCCCTTGATTGTCGACCGCACTATATATATTCATTAACGGTTTGGACCGCGTAAAGATGTTTTTGTGTTTAGTAGCCATGGTTTGATTATGAAAATGTTTAATGGGTGTTATAAGTACTACTTACTAACTGCTTCAGGAATAGGTACAGTGTATAGCATGACAATATTAAAATTTAGCGCCTAAAAATTATGGAATGTGCCTTAAATAATAATGAATTCTTGTGTATCGTATATAATACATTTCCTACAATAATCTAAAATGTAATACAAAATAGAAAAGGCAGAATTTCTAAGCCGCCTATCATTTTTCAATAAAACAGGTTACGACTGACGTCTCACAAGTGACAACTGACAAGTGTGATTCACAGAGCAAGTAATATGTGTGATTTTTCCTCATAGTATGTGTCAGTTGTGGTGTACTGACATGAACATGAACCCATGACATGAACATAAATAACTTGCTCTGTGATGAACATGACCAAGCACAAGAACATGACTGACATGGACAATGGACATGGACATGAAGGAAATTGAATAGAATTCCGGAGTCCCTTCTTATTGGGTCGAGCTATTTATAATGGAAATTACTGATTTTTGATTGCAAAACAATCTTTAAAAAATCCGGTCGCACAAATATGAAAATCCAAGTTTTTCATAATAAGTATTGAGTTCTGCCACCACCACCAAGTCACCACCACTTAAGACCACAATTTTCAGTTGTCACTAGAAGAATGTGAAAGAATCTAAACTTATTATTACTTGCTCTGTACACTGTTGTTGTCACCTGCCAACTGCCAAGTGCCAGTTCACTGATCACTCACTGTAAAACGTCTGACAAGCGGCAAAAATTCATCACAATTCATTTCATTATTTTGTAAAAGAAAAGGTTAATATATTATACAAACAGCACTTTTGACTGTAAGGTTAAGTAAAAAATACAACATACTGAAAACATAGTTTATGTAAAAAGTGTTAAAACCCCGGGAAATTCTTGAAATGAACATGAGTAAATTGCCAAGACTTTTTTGCTGTGAGTAAATTAACCTTATTTGTTTTTCTCTTTATGCCAAGCCACTCACCCAACATACATGTATTTTTAACATTTAGCTTAAAACATCGACCTTACATAGTATTTAGGTCACAGTGACTCAATATTATTGATTTTTCTGTTTCTCTTTGTCTTTGATAATTGAAATCATACATATTATGTACACATTTCATCACTATATTTTTTATATGATTTATTTATTATTATAATTGTAATAAAAAAACTTTTAATTCCATTATAATTAATTATTATTTTGTATAACATTTTAAATGAATTGGGAATATATTATTATGTATTACTACTTAACTAATTAAAATTATATATTATAATATTTAAGGTTTCCATTAATATCATATTTTATGCAATAAAATCAAATGAAACAATACAATATAGGTAATTAATTTCAGAGTTCAGTTTGGAATAGAACTCTTTTTTAATTACATCATGGAGCAAAAGAGTGATGTTGTGGATCTTGTTTCATCTTTGTTGGATTCTGGAAAATATAAAGAAGCTTTGGGCATACCAAATGAAAAAAAATATACAGAAAGTTTCAAAGATAACTGCTGGGACTTAATATCTATTGTAGTTAGTAAAGTTCAAAATGATACTATCACCTTAAAACCATCTCTCTATGGTGCTTGTGAAGAACTACTCTCAGTTATCATAGAAAAGGCAACACCTGAAGAGGCTTTGCTTGAATTTATTGAACAAATTGAAGTTGCCAAAAATGATGCACAATTTAGTATTATATTGAATCCTCTGCAAAAATTACTCAAAAAATTGTCAGTGAAAAGAGGAAGATCTTTAGAATGGTGTCTTAACTCTATAAGTACATACATAGAAGCTATACCAATTCCTGAACACCAATTAGAAGGAAAAGAGAGGTTGTTGATGGACAGCGACACTAATGTTAGAAGAATAATACATGTGTACTCACTTTTACCATCCTTCTACCAACCCTTTGTTGAAGAGTTAACTAAAAATGATTGTAATAATAAAACTGTTTTCATCATTGCTGCCTTCCTGATTAGTCTCTTTGGGAAGCCATTGATTTATATGGATTTAGATCCTGAATCTGGTATAAATGGCCAATTTCGAAAATGTTGTGAAACAATTCTTAAAGATGTATGCACACTTGTAAAAAATGTTTTAAAATTTATACCATATCTCGAAAAGGCTTACAAAGAAAGTCAAAGTGCTAATCCAAAAAAGATAACATCTGATAATGATGATGATGTACATCCATATGAGCACAAAGAAAAAATTAATGTTACAACATTATCAGGACTATTCTATCTTACATTTTCTGGTGATTTTGAGGTTCCAGGTTATGCAGTCCCCCAAGTTTTATCACCTGAGTATATAGTTCATAGTGTACTAATAAGTGTTAATCACTTTTTACAATTTGCAGAGTATGGCCCTCAAATAAAAGGCCTGGCATTATGTAACAACATACTCAGTCTTTATGACAATAAAACATCACACACATTTCTTAATTTATCTATACATTATGATTTATGTAAAAGTCTTATGAATTTATCAATATATTCAAGTTATGAAACAGTCCGAAAGAATTCTGTGAAATTGATAGGCATGCATATAAACAAATTTGATTACAAAGGTAGAATAATGCTTATCAAATATATTATAGATGTAGCCAATCATTCAGGTATGATAGGATATGCTATAACACAATACAAAAACTCATTGGATGAAGCATTTAAAGAGTCAGACTTACCAGAATGCTTCAGTGGAGCGCAATTTCTTAACATGGTCAAGAAAATTTGTTATCTGCCACATGGAGTTGAATCTGACCTAGTAGAATTAGCAGACCAGATAATTACAGCATTAAATTTCTTAAGATATTTGGCATTGAAAGATGTCGAAAATAAAACAGGAATTCGAGAATGTTTTCCATTTATTGAAACTGATTACTTGGACAAATTACGAACCGGCCTTAATATGTCTAAAGCTCATTATGAAATGAAGTTAAAAGAATTAGAAGAATCAAAAGGCATCTCCAGTAAGGAGGACAAAATATCTATTAACGTTGGAGGAAATATGCTGGACAAGATTCCCACAAAGAATAAGAAAGAGATCATTCACTCTGCACTCAATGCTTTTCATTTAATTGAGGGTCTTGTTGGTCGTTTATCTGAGTGTGTAAATATAAATAAGGCACAAGTAAACAATTAGATATTATAACAAAATTGATTTTTATGCATAAATAAAAATAAATTATTGAAATTTGTTTTATTGTTTGTTTTTTTTATTACTCATCCAATATATAATTTTTTTTTATCAAAATTACAATGATAAGCATAGTTTTGTAACAATAATAAAGGATATTTTATGTATTCTTTTAACAGCCCTAAGGAATGGCCGTAGATGCTTGAAACCAATGATTATTGCTCCAATAAACAAAACACAAAATATTATAAGGCATTACTGCCAAGTCTCTGAAAGTAAAGACAAAGTAATACCAGTTACAAGAGTGGATCATGATGAAAATCAATATGAAGATGATATAAAGAACAAAATTCTAGCTAAAGCATTAGAATTTGTAACAAAAACTGGCTGGTCTGTTGAATCTCTGGCTCAAGGTGCAGAAGCTGTTGGGTATCCAGGTATAACTCATGGACTATTCCCTAATGGAGGTGGAGATCTTGTCCATTATTTTAATATTAAATGCAATGAACAACTTGTGGAGCAAATGAAAACAGTAAGTATATTTTTGCTGAAAATGTTAATCAGTAAAATTAGAAGAATTAAATCATTTCAATTTTTCAGTGGCCTAAAGAAGATCTCAAAGACTCGAAGATACCAGCACAGAAAGTTGAAAATGCAATTATGGCTAGGCTGTTAATGCTTGAGCCTTACAAGTAAATCTTAATATTCATTATTATAACTTTTTTATATGTGTCATATAATATGTATAGTGAAATTAACTGAAATTATTAATTTCAGAGCAACTTGGCCAAAGGCTATGGCAATCCAAACATTACCTAATAATGTTCCAAACTGTTTAGCAACTTTGCTTTCTTTAGTAGATGATATCTGCTATCACACAGGAGATCGAAGTGTAGATGTGAGCATTTATACAAGGAGTTTCATTAAAATTTTTATAAAAATAGCTGACTAAAATGCTCATTATCTTAATTATTTTTAGTTCAATTGGTACATAAGAAGAGTTGGTTTGGCTGGTATTTATAAGGCGTCAGAATTATTTTATCTCACTGATAGCAGTGAAGGGAATAATGCAACAAGGAACTTTGTGAAGTCAAGAATAAGGGATGCTGAATTAATTCAAACTGCACTTAATATGAATCCAGTTGCAGTAGCTCCACAATCCTTAACTGCTGCCTTTGTCACGGTATAATGTTTTGTTAAATAAGTAAATTTCCGAAAAAAAAAAGATATTAAAATAATAAGTTTCAGTATAATTATTATAAAGAAATATATTTATAAAAATCTTCAATTTTATGTAGGTAACAATTATTAGTATATGAACACATTGACATGATTGTTTTCTTCTTTTTCAGGCCAAAAACATGTTGGGCATCAATACACTCAAATAATTTAATGGTTTTGCTTTCACTTAGATTCTAGAAAAGGACTACAGTATTTTTAATTTGCAGATTACTCAATATAAATTTATTTTATTTAACTCTTTGTTTGATTTTCAATTTGAGCCAACACCATCCTGAGTTTTGAAAATACATATACATTTTTAAGGTACACATTAAACAACTAACATTTGAAGACTGAGTAACATACATTGAACATTGTTTATATGGAAGTCAATACAAATTTAACAAATAATATAACTAGCATTGCCATTACCAATCACACAACTATAAAAGAATACAAATTTAATTCAAATATATTATAATGATAGTCAGTATGATATTAAATTTGATAGCATTGATTCACATAACATTAATTGATAGTAAAGTGTATTTCTTAATGGATAAACTTTAATTCACACACTCACTTCCACACACGGTTTCCCATAATCATGCAATTGATATACTCAAAGGGAACACTATTTATAAATATTTTTTCGAAAAGATGTTGAAAAATTGTCCCAAGACATTAATAAACCAAACAAATTCAATACACATCCCATTGTGAATGCTTAAGATAAATTTAAATTGATATGGTTACAATACACAAAGATACAATTAAACTTGTGAATTAATGCTGACAAAATATACTTTTACCCTTTCAAATCGTCCTATGACTGATACACATCCTAGTAGTAAGGCACATGTATGTACATTCAGTTATATGATGATTATGTGGGAGCAATATAGTCCCTGCCTATTGACACATAAGATATAAGGTTTGGAGGTAATGGCAACTTACTCCATAACTTTTCTGAAACTGTTTGTCTTATAACAAATCTGCATATCTTTTGTAGTGAGTCCAATTTTGCAAACCTGAAAGAAGAAAAAGAATTTGTATGCAATTTTTGTAGGAAATTTTTTTTGAAGGCAATTTTACTAGGCAAAGCAGGCAAGACTTATTAATAAACATCAAAAAAAGTTTTGTAAAATTAATAAATAAAAAAAAAAGTAATTATTAACACGTTCGCGGACAGTACTGGTTTACAGGTTGCAGCTACTGAGACACTACTTTTTTTCATACATTGCCCAGGGGCGTAGTGTTACAACACATGGTTAAAAAACCATATGATATGACAGAACGGATATAGGCGTAAACGTCGTAAGTACTCAGCGTCAGATTCATAGTCACCATCATCAGCAAATGGGTATGGACTCGATTCAGGGGTAGACGCTGCATCAAACAGGTCTTGAAGACGTTTTTGTTCTTTTTCGAACGAGTCTCGAGACGCCATTTGCAAAAATATTCGTTACAAATTTAGTTCAACAAAATCGTGTTTCCAACAAACAATAGCAACATAAATATGTTGTTTACATAAGCAACTAGACTTGAATTAGTACATCCAGTATGAGAAAAACAATTAAATTACGTTGGAAACAAAATACTCACTTTCTAAACAACAATTCACACGCGGCACGCGGGATCACCGCAGCGGCGCAGTACTCGACTAACCGTATGCAAACATGACGCCCACGGGCGTAGTGTGCGCGGGGAGAGGGTTAAAAAAATATGAATGTATGCGTGGAAGTACCTTCCTTTGACGAATTTTTGTAAATAATGCAGTGACAGTACAAAAGTCGTAATTATACCTGTGATGACAGTACAACATGCCGTTCTTTATGATAGTATGAAAAATCGCTCGTCGTTTGGCGTACTGATTTTATGCAAGTAAAAACTGATACGTCGACAGACGTACTGTCGTATCACTTTGAGCTGTCTAGACGCCAGTGGTCGTTACTGTCCGCGAACGTGTTAATATACATATTTACCTGTTCAAAGGCCGTGCCAGCTTTACAGGCATTTCAAATAAGTTTGATTTCACATCAACAGTGGCACAATGCTCGGATATTCTACTGGCCGGTACAAATGTTTCATTATTGAGAGAAAATAAACCATCTGCATGGCGAAGACGTGCATGCAATGTTCTGCCTACACATCGGAACGATACACATAATATGTGGCGTGAGTCATAGGAATCTCTGACTAGAAACACATTATCATGCTGTCCAGCTAAAAGCTCCTCTGCTTCACTTGAAGTAATACCACCCCAGTACCATCCATGTCTAAAAATACATAAAGAAATTTAATCACCACATTATATCACAGTTCTAGCTATAAGATTCAGAAATCAGTACAGAAAATATACTCACTTAGATAATTGACAGTAAATAGCACAGCTCTCTACAGAAACATGCTGATGATGTCCTCGAAGTACAGAATGGTCATCTGAGTGTTGACATTTCAACATTTGCTTATTGAATTCAATATCCTTCTTTTGTTCAGTCTTAGCAGATAACATTAACCTTTCTCCTGAAGTAGATGCTTCAACAGGTGTGTTGTAGCTATTGCACAGATAATCATTTCCATTATTCTTGTTCCCAAAGTAACGTTGTAATGATCTTACACTGCCAGTAATGAAAAGTTTATTTTTCCAAAACTTAACAAACTTGTTAGTGTTAACAGGAGACTTGCGATCAGATAAAAATACACAATTCACAATATCTGTATCATTAAAATCACATTTATTGTCAATAGTTCTTGGTAAATGTTTACATTCCATAGGCTTTAACCACTTTCGAAGACAACCTGTTGTAAGCCATTTACGTCGGTTACAGTGAGAACAACGTTCATAGTTCTTATTCATTTTTATCTGCTATACTTAAAAACAACCATCCGGTGCTTTACTAGATTCTCGTTTATTTCTAGTCCAATTAAATGTTAAAATGTCGAATGTCTTGATTATTCCAATTCCCAAATAAACATTCAAAACAGTTTGTGTCAATTCTTAATTCTTTCTGTCATCTCTTTGACACATCTTCACAGATTAATCTTATTGTGTATTGTGTCATGTGTGTAGGAACTAGGAACTAGAATCTCAGAGCAATAAACTAGAATTATCTAGTCAGGCGTAGTAGGTACGTCAAGGTACGTCATACTTTTAATAAAACCGCATCAAAATCTGTTGCGTAGTTTTGAACACGTTTTGAAAATCCAACCATACACTCTACAGAAATCTAAACTGCTCTACGAAACTGCTCAATAAATTTTTTCATGTTAGGTATATGATAATATAAAAATATTTTTTTTTCTGAACCATACCTTTGCTTAAATTTTAAAATATATAATCTGTATATTATTATTGTATCAGGCAATGTAATTTTGCTTAGGTATATTTATTCTGTAATTCAGTGATTGTAGGTGGTGGTGATGAGAACAAGATATTCATCAATACTTAGTTTTTTTCTATTTATGTTGTGATATTTTATTCATTTGTTACAATGACCTAATTATAATAATTTAAAATAAAATTAGTGTTAATATGGGTGTTATTTGTTAGTGGTACTAATAATTTACAGTGATGACATTGAAGAAGATCGCAAAAATGTCAACAAAATCACAAATATCTACAGAATTAAATGGTAAAAATATAATTTAAAATCATATAAAAGTGTACAGTGATTATTTAAATAATTATGATTTTAAATATTTTCATTTTTTTTAATATAATCGTATTATTGGATTCACAAAACATTTAATAATCGTTTTCTTTACAGACAGCATTAGCAATGTCCTAGGGAAAAATGTAAAAATATTATATAAATCCTTGATTCGCATGGAATCAAGAGGAGACAAAGTGGATAATCGTGTTTTGGTGAGTTAATGTATTATAACTTTGTATTATTGTTAATATATTTTAACAAAATCTTAAAAAAAAAACAAATTACATAATACCTACTATTTATTTATAATATAATTTTTTGTATTTTATTAATGAGCTAAAAAAAACACTTGAATGCAGTATTAATCTGTACTTTTCATAGTATATTCAATACTAACTATAAAACCCAGCAAAAAATAATAATAAATAAAAATAATGGACTCCATTGAAGTCATCCAGTTCAATTGGTTTAACAACTAATTTTATCTGTTTGACAATACTTGTTGTTGTGAGTCATGAAGAGGTGTGTCTTGTGCTTTATTATGAACCTACCACATCTTTCTCATGTACTAATATTTGAATATGAGCATCTAAATATATACTCATTTAAAAATTGCAATTTAGGATAGTGTTTTATCACTTTACTTTGTTTAAAAATGTTAATTGAAACAATAATAAACTCATAAGTAAGTTAAAAGCTCTATATTCATGTTTAATTTTACAGGTCATTACATCATATAGAATATTTATAACAACAACAAAAATCCCAACAAGGGTAAGCAATCTAATTTTATACATAACAAACATAAATGGATACAAAAATGATGTATCAATGTATAACACATTTTTTTTTAAATATAGATTGACAATGGATTTCACTTGATGGAAATAGAGGCTCTGGAGAGCAAAAAGGCAAATCATCTATCAATAACACTCATTCATGAGCACAAGCCAGTGTCTATTCTTATTGGTGAGTGACTAATTATTGTAATTGTTTCCATTGTTTGTAAATACGCAACAAAGCCATAACATTGGCATTATTACATTATTTTTCTCATGTTTTTATTTGTGGTTTTTTAGGTACTGTATAAATATGCACATATTTTGTGGACATAGTATGATTTCTGTTAAGTTTGGATTTGATGGTTATTTATGAATTAAGAAAAAGATGTAAATTAATTTTCTTTTAGAATTTCTAAATGAGGAATTATGCAGTTCATAGTATTTGTCTCAGCTATGCTATTCAAAAATTATTAAAATATATTATGATTTAAGTGTGAACATGACTTATATTTTCGTTCCTTAATTTTTTTATTATTTTTTTTCAAATGCAATTAGACAATATTGTCATTGAATATAAATAAAAAAAAATTGAATATAAATGTTTTAGTAGACGGCTTAAATATACAATATGTTTTGTTATAACTTTTAATAAATTATGCATTTTTTTTAATTTGCATACATAATAGTCCAGTCTGTGGGGAAATGTAAAAGCCTCTGCTCTACAAAAGGTGGCGTAGAAAATGTTTTGAAACAATATTGTTTAGGTATGAAAGGTTAATAAAAATCCAAGTTTTCGACCTTGACGGACCCAGGCGCTAGCCGCCATCTTGAAATAAAGGTGCTAAAATTAGGTATATTTTAAATAACTTCTCAATTGTTTACTAAATCACAAAAGTGTCTATGAGGGGTTCAAAGAAGACAAAATTACCTACATTTTTTTCATACATGATTATTCTGTAAGTCTTAAAGGTAAAAAGTTACAAGCGACGGAAATAATAATATTTACAGAAATCATATAATTTTGATTTTGTTTAAAAATTGTACAGCTATTATTTTTTAATTCTCTTTGATGGCCCGGGCTGGTTAATGGTGGCTTCTTCATTATCGTCGCTGAAATTTTCTGTTTCATTGTCTGTATTTTTAGTTTCCAACCATGAAATTTCGTC
>CAJQZN010039220.1:33487-71152 GCA_907164685.1 Colias eurytheme | reverse complement strand
TTACACTGGATCCAGTTTTATTTTTGGGAACCGGGATGACACGTGTTTTTTTTTTATATATTTGTAAATTGGTTAATATAATTACATTGTTAAAATTTTTTTGTATTGCTATTGAACTTTTGTATAATATAGTGTATCGGGAAGGCACAGGCTCCTGAAACACATGCGAAAGCTATATTAGGAGTGTGGGGTCCTCTTTTTTGTGTAATGTATTCTGGTTCAATAAATGATTTTTATTTTTATTTATTTTTTTAATATCTAAGCTCTAGTTGGTTGCGTGCGAGTTTTTACGCGCATTATACTTCGATTTTATCATAATTAAGAAAATGTTTTAATAATAAATAACATTAACATTATAAGTCGCTTTTGTATGAAATGACATAAAACAAAACAATTTAAGTATTACGAATCTGTCATTCACGGTAATGAAAACATTGGAAGTACGTTAAAATGAATGTTGAACATTGAATGGTAATGATTATGATAACATCCTTCTTATTACATTATTGTTAAAGTTATGTGGCTTTGACGTAATTCGTTATGATTGTCTCGTATTTCTTTTTATATAAAATTGCATAAACGCATAACCACGCCTCATAGTAAAAACATAGACGAGAAAAGTCTTCGATTTTTCAACATTTGAATTAGGTAGGTATTTCATTAATTTTTGTGTGTAGGTACTCAACATCATTAGCCAAGTGCGGGTTTAGTAGGTATACCTGTTTTGAAGAAATGTTATAAAATTTCTTGCTCGTAACATCCTTAATTCCGTGTAGGTCTGATGACTCACTGACTGAATATATACCACTGTTTTGTCAATATTTTGTCACGAATCTTGCTGATAGGAATAATACTAGTAGCAGATGTAGTAGGATTTAAATAATACCTCGTTTAAAAGTTTTAAGGCTTTAAAAAAGTGGTTCAGCACAATCTTCAGTCGCAAGGATTTTAACCCACTTTAATCAAAAAAGCACACTTAAATATTCAAAGCATTACATAAAAATAAACACGAGTCTCAAAACCTTAATCAAATTACATTACTCAATGATCCTTAAAGAAGAGAAATGTGAATGGCATTGCTTTTCCCTTAACTGTCATACAGTAATGGGATTCTAAAATGACCAACAGTAGCCTGTTTAATGGGGCAGGGACCAATAAAAATGGCCCTCGTAAACTGCGTCGGGTACACGATTAAATTAATCATTCAATACTTCGAATGGACCTCATTAGCCGGTGCGATTTTCGATTATCAAGGGATTAAAAACCGTATTGTTATGATAATGCGTTATTATGTATTTGTTTTGGTATTTATATAGCTATTGTTGTGTAAAAAAGTGTTAAAGTGTAATTAACTTTGCTTCGCTTCGCTTAGATATGATAGATAGTTTGATATTTTGGGAACCTGTCATAGGTATATGTCACTAATATAGCTATTGCATAAATATTACTAAATAAGTTTGTTTACATAAAAATGAACTTACAATTTAATGAAATTTCCATCATTTGCGTTCCATTAAGGTAAATAGATGACGTTTGAAAAACCCATAAATTTAAAAATAACTTTCGTTTCATTTAAGTCTCATTTATCTTTCAAATGATTAAATCAATTTAGTAGGTATCATTTACACCAAAATGTACAGTTGTAGGTTTTTCTCTTTTCATAATATCTTCATTGATAGGTAGGTAATCAGTGAATGAATCGGTTATGAATAGTCCTTTTAAAATATATTAATTCGCTCACAATATATCAATGTCATTTGCGTAACTATAAAACTTTAGATGAGGATGAATCACGTGTAGTTTTGAGCATTACCAATGAAATAAAAACAACTGTTCTTATCAAACACATTTTAATTATACTGTTATGCCATGCCACACATCAATCACAATTTGAATATGGCATGTTTGACATATCAACCGAAATCTTGGGCTTGTACAAGTTGTAGGTACATGTGTTTTCAAGGGGCATTTAGAATGCAATTGTATGAAGTAGACTTTATAAAGTTCAGTGTATAATTTTCGGGGCGCTGGTCCACCCGTCGCGCAACTCACGCAGCAGAGCGAGCTGTCAATCGTTCATTAGTATGTGAGCGCGTCGGACGCGCGCGCCGATACACCCGACGCGTGCGCAAACACAAACCTAACAAAAATGACGTTCTAAATAACTTGACGTTCCCAATAAAGTTCCAAAACGTTCAAAATGTGCTGTGCGAGAATCACAAATTACCTCTTCCACAAACTAAGGAAGTACACATGTGGACTGAGCCGCGAAAGTAAGTAGCGTGTGAATCACCCCTAAACGTGATGCCGATTGTAGTACATTTATTTACAAAACTATCGGTCTATTTATAGCTGGACCTTCTAGACGCGTTGAGATCGTTAACGATCCTTGCGCTTTATATTACGGAGTATTAACTGCACTCGCAATCACTTGACCCGTCGCAACTTTCTAGAATCGGTTCTAGGAAATAAGCACTTTCATTTAAGGTCGTTATACAAACAATCTCAGTTTATGGTCGGTCGAGTTATCGATATATAATGTTATCTGGTTAATGGGAGTCATTATATTTTAAGAGAAGAGCACAAAACGGCTTCTAATTAGCTGGCTAAATCATTATCCAACGTTATTCAGCGCTGCTCGAGCGATAAGCACAATGTTTTGCATTGTGTATTCGATATTGCGCTCCGAATGCTGTTTTTGTTTATAGTTGGTACACGCTGACAATATGCGTGGTACAATTTAACCCAAAATAAATGCGTCATAATAAAATGAACATAATGAGGTCATATTTCAAGCTTTTATTATTAATATTTATGAGGTGAAATGCATTTAACTTTTATTAAATAATTACCTTTTAAAATAACAATAAGTAGATGATTATTATTACGGTTTTACTATAACAACGGCAAATAAACAAAACAAACAAATAAAAATATTTAAACTTTACTTCATAAAAAAAGCATTGAAATTTAAAATTGCATCCGAATCCATTCAAATTTTGTGAGAAGAACAAAAAACATACCTAGCACAAAGTTCACATCCTATTTACAATTTTAGTATTATACACGTATCACAGAAATATATTATTACCATGACTATATTATTCCACAACTAGTTTACTGCCTCCCATTTTCACGCCTTAAGTTTTTCCTTTGCCTGAAGTATTGCCTAGAGTTAAAGGGCGCCACATTACATGACTTCTCTAATGTTTGTTTTGTTATTATTTTATAAATAGGTAATTACATCTATACATAGTTCAGACCTTCACTATGATACATGTTTAAGAGAAATAATAAGTTTTAGTAATAATAAGTTCTATAAAGATACTTCTTTCCTTCAATAACACTTGAAGAAACTGCTACCTAACGTTGAAATTAGATATTACTTATAAGTAATATCTAATTTCAACGTAACCTATAGGTTACCTAATTGGTCCTAGCAGTCGTTTCTTGGCGTGATATAATAGTATCAGATAGTACTTTTATGTAACCTACACAAGCACTACAAGGATCGAGGTAATCAAACTGAAATTGGTTTGATTACTATAATCAGGCTTACTGTTTAGGCTTTTCTTAAAGCGAAATTTGAATGAACACATAATTAATGCTATTTAATATATTTAAAAAAAATCATACTTTATGATACTATAATGCTATCGCATGTTAAAATTGATAACGTTTTTATAGAAAAATCACAAAATAATTAACCATTAATATGATGAGTGCAACCTTAAAATATTACGTTCATCTTAAAATTACTAGTAATGATTGCAACCATAGAAATCTAAATATTGTTATTTAGATTTCTATGATTGCAACCCTACATTGTAAATTCCTACCCATATATCAACAACTATTCACGGACGCCTAATTCTGATCTTTGTTTAAAATACTCGCCAATAATACAGATGTAGTAACAGACACATTTCCTGTGTCTTATAAATAAAACCGAGAACTAAAACAGATGTTGCAAGCAATTCATTAAGCACGGATTTTGGGGCATTCTAACGATTTCTTAAAAGGAAATGATTGTTCGACCTACTTATCGTAAATTTTCGAGAAGTGACAAAGAATATCTATTTTTATAACCATTGTTATGGTTTCCATGACATAAGGTTAGATTTAAAGATACAAAAATACTTGCTGAACTAGATTTACACATTTAATATTTATATGCAGTAGGATGGTAAACGGAGCATTATAGGTAGGTAATATTTGTTTTACTCGTATCTGACCAAACCTTTTTTTTTTAAGTGGGGAAATCTTCCAAAGATACCCACGGCCCCCGGGGAAGGAGCCGTGGGTTATTCGGATTCTTACCGACTAAAACCTCACTGTGTTCCGTCGAGCCGCTGGTATTGGTTGGAATTCTTCCGCGACCGATCTGACCACAACCTAGAAATATATTTTAATGGATTTTCTAAAAAGTATCCTTGGATTCCATAAAAAACGTCAACGCAAGTCGTCAACGTTAGTTATAGTATAGTGAAGACTGAAGAATCCATACTAATATTATAAATGCGAAAGTAACTCTGTCTGTCTGTCTGTTACTCAATCACGCTTAAATCACTGAACCAATTTTCATGAAATTTGGTATGGAGATATTTTGATACCCGAGAAAGGACATAGGCTATTTTTTATCCCGGGAAAATGACGCAATCCCGGAAATCCCATGGGAACGGGAACAATGCGGGTTTTTCTTTGACTGCGCGAGCGAAGCCGCGGGCGGAAACCTAGTATCCTATATTTTTTGATCCTTGTAGTCATTTTAATAATGAAGATCTTGTTATTTGATTGTTTCAAAACAGTGACAGATTAATTATTCTTAATTATATCTAAAATCTAATTTTATTGCATGATCTTTAGATAGGTTTTTGCATATCTAATATACGAGCCCAATTACGCATTCTGACTTATAAAGCAATTAAATTTATTCTATTTATTCCAAATGAATATTAATAAAATGAGTCACTTGTACCTACATATAGGTTTTTAATTGTAATAAGAGTTATTTTCCTTGTGTTTCATAACCAACTTTAAAACCACATTTTGTTATTTGATACAGACAAACGTGTAACTAAACGTTTGCGGCAAATTGTTTTTGTTTTTACTATAGAGAATAATCTTATACGCTCTCCTAATATAATAGCCTTTGATAAAGTATTAACATAATGATAAGATGGCTTCCCTCAGCTGAGGAGCATCTATGTAGTTAGAACTCTGAATAACAAATGAGCCTGATCATTTCCGTTTTAAGTTCTGAATCCTTTATCTTAATAGAAAGTTATTTACTTTAGTTATTTCTGATCTTATTGAGCTTAATCGCTTTAATTAGCCGCAAATTTTTTATATTATTACAATATTGTAAAGCCTACTGAAATGTTTTCTTATAAAATCTCTTTGCTATGCCTTGAATGCATTGAAAAATTTAATTAGAAACCTGCACCTAACTTTTCGTTCATACCATCTCCAGGATTAAGTACATAAAATTAATATAGACAACAATAAATCAAGAATACATCAATTTTTCTCCTCAATTGACGTCGACCTTGACATGACCAAACATTATCCTTTTGTCTCAATTGGCTGGTAATTGTCGGACGTCTTCAACTCTATTCAGAGACACAATTTGCACTTAACTCTTCGTTAAATTACACCTCGGCTGGGGGATATGTTATTTATAAACAGCATAATATCAGGGTTAATCATCAAATAAAATCGAACGTATCCGATACATCGATTGGATATTGGCGGGAAATTCTCTATTCACTTTGTATGAGTGAAGATGTTTTTTTATTCAAAATTAGATAGTAGGTAATATAGTCTACGTGTGACATTTTCAAATTAACACGACGAATCTCGAAATGTCATATAACAACATAATTTTTCACAAAAAACATTCGGACATATTTATGTTAAGTTAATAGACAAAATCACAAATGGTTACTTCAGTTTAAAAATAAATATAGCCTGGTCAATGCTCTTATGCGACTTAACGGAAGCTTCACAAACAAACTATTAATGAGCTTTTTAATTGAGCGACAACGTCAAATCATTTAAAATTCGTGTGGTCTTATATCTAATGAACAATTTGTTTTTCAGCCAAATCCAAAGCCAAAACTTAGTCAACTAGGAATAGAATTTATAGTACAAATAAGAAAGTAGAGCGTATTTGTGTGAAACTAATCTGTGGTGTATATGTCGGTGCTGTCTGTGTTTTTGTTAGTCTATGCGATGTCCGCATGAGATGTTATATTTAACCTGGCTGTAAATAAAACCAATCATCACGGCTTCGTTTAAAGGAAAATTTAAACGAACACCATCCAAAATGCCTAAAGGTAAGTTGTTGTTGTAATAATCCTGGCATGCAACAGCATCAATAAAAAATATCTGCAAACTTTTTTATGAACTATATGTCATCGTGACGTGAAATGCAATTTAGGTACCGGTAAAACTTTCTCTACAATATAAAATAATTTTCATGCATATACTAACTACTCTTATATTTTTATATTATATTTTTTCTCTTATGTAACATGTAAACAAAACGATGCTATATAAATGAAAATGCAAATTTTCGATTAAGTAATCGTACTTTTTTTTCGTGTAACGTTCAGTTCTTACACGCTACATTCTATATTTAACAAAAGTATGAAAAAAACAAATATGACAAATTGCAATTTATTACGCAAACTGTTAATCAAAATTCTATAAGCGATAGCCATGGAATGTGAACTCTTAGCATTCCTCGTTATTGCATATTTTCCTCTGAGAGGAAAATGCGTTGATAAATCACAATTTTATACGCCTTGTGGCTATTATAACATGACTAATTTCTGAACCAATTCCTAATGCGTTACGTAATTGTTTCAAAATAAAAACGCCATATTTTTTAAACACATATCGATCTACATGTTTTCATATATTTCTCTTAAGTTTAAAAGCAAAGTGTTTTAATGTTTTTGGAAAATTATTGTGTCGCTACCGCAGCCCGGAAGGGATGCAAAACTCTGATAAGCTTAATCGACTTTAAATGAATAGCTTTAAATCATAATAGCAGTGTTAATGTGTACTAACTTGAATTTAACATTGTACTCAATATACTTTAACCAACTTATCCCTTTTCTATTTTTAACAGTCTTATAATTGACTACATATGTCTATTTTCTCCCTTGTAGATAATGTTTATATTGAGAGGAGTATAAAGGTTGGTATTAATATTATATTTCACAAAATATCCAAAAGTCCTTTGCAAAAATAATCATCTATTATTCTCTCCAACGAAAACTGAAGAAAAGTTATATAATTCAAAGCAATGCTAAAAAGTTTGTTACGTCGTCATTTATTATTTAGTGCATTAAATGACATGAAAATATTTTTTACTAAAAAATCTGCCTTAGCCAAATTGTATGATTGACTAATTTGATAATTTCTCCCTTTAATTATAACTTGCTCTTCCCTTCTAAGGCTATATTAAGTACAAATAAACACCACTGATTTGTCATTCCTACAACAATCACGTGGCCATATCTCGTGACCACACATCCTAAGGAACTTAATTAACTTGGACACTACAACGCTATAACATTGTATTTGCTTTTAATGACTTATAGAATATCTTCTTAGAGTATAGTCACAGGTATAGTGAAAAAAAATTAATATGAGTTGATATGGTTTATACATTGTTTACATTGCTTATTCATATTTTTACTATCAGCATGCAAGTTTAACATCATTATTCTTCTTTTTCTGCTCTGCTATAGTCTTAAAATATACATTTTTTAATTGTTCCGATTCACATTTAACTAGTTCTTGAAAATATGGAATTAGTTCAAAAAGATAGATTTTTTCTTTGATATTGATTCATGTCTGAAACTTAAATTATAATAAAATTTAAAACTTCAAATATTGGGCTTGACGTAAAATTTATTAGTTGTAGGTGTTAAGGCTGGAATAAGGTAATCTGTTTCGATATAAACTGTCACGCCAGTAAAAACACGTTTTATATTTTCAGCGTTTAATTTATGCATAGACACGGATAGACAGCGCTATAGATTTTTAATCCATCAAAATCTTGTTGTGTATAACAGACTAAAAATATTTTATCTGTAACATTGGCTTTTTTATGGAATAAATTACGGTAAATCTATAGCTGAAAAATACATTTATAAGTTACGTCTATACCTGAAATATAGACTTATTTGTATGTATTTTAAGGTTCAGAAATTATCAAATAAGCCAAGATAGTTTAGCTCGATAGTTCTCATTGCCATCCTCAAATTACATTAAACACTTGTATCAATGAAGTGTCGCTGGCTCATTGTTAATCGTGTTTTATCAGCTGTTATGCCAAGTCCACGGTAACGTAACGGCACCGGTTTCCGACTAGCCTCCTCTATCCGACCATTTTGATTTTTATTTGATAAAACGTTTAAAATACGCGCGACATTCGTGAAACTGAAGGCTTTCGATCCAATCACTTATCGTACGTCATCTGTCCAAAATTGGGTTTCAAATTTTAACCGACATTTCGTCAATCCAAGAAAAGCTAGGCGAGGGTGTAGTTTGTATTGGATTGAATGCGAAAAAAACATAAAACGGTGAAAATAAACATTTGGATTTTTACGCTAAATACTCTGGTAAGTTTGTGGTTAATTTACTTTAAACGTTTTATTGGTATTTTAAATTATTAATTTTAAAATATACATGCCAAGATAGCGTGTTTTTATAGGTTTTTTTGGACAAATAATTATGGACGGAATGAGGAGCTTGTCAAAATAACAACATTCCGAAATCCGACCGAATCGGTCGGTAAAAGGAATTTCGCACTTTTTAAAAGAAGGTAATTTTCTATTATGCATGTTGTTTTGTGGAGATTTCGTATTAAGTTATTTATTCTAAACGCTATGCTTTTATACAACACCTGTATGCGACCAATACTAACTTTAATGGATTATTTGTAATATTCGTTTTAACTGACACTCTTTTTTGATTTTTTTGTTATTCATTTACAAAGACCGGTCTGGTTTAAAAACCCTATATTTTACGTTTATGACACATAATTGCATAACTACGAAATTGTGAGATCTTTATAAGTGTACATATGAAATAGAAATGAACTAAAAATGAATATCAATTTCGGTTTAGAGGCTTTATTACGCAAATGTAGGTTTGGTCGGAATCTAGGTGCGATATATTTCCCTGTTTCCGTCCAACTGGGTTGCTTTTGCTTGCGCTGTGCTTGAGTGAAATTGCATGCGTTTATTTCAGGTCATCATCATGAGTGATAAAAAAGAGGCTGAAGTATTCTCATTAGCTGAAATAATACTTTTGGTGAAATGGATTTTAGAATTGGGCAAAGTAGTCAATGGGACATTCTAAATTAGTGTGGATGACCAGTGAACTACTACAGTCTAACATAGAGTTAGTTTTTGTTATTATAATAAATGCTCAAATACTATTTAAAACTAGCGGTCCGCCCCGGCTTCGCCCGTGGTACATATTTAAAATATCTCTCCATAAGAACCATCCTCGTACTTCAAGTAATATAATAAAAAAAAAAGAATTATCGAAATCGGTCCACGCGTGATGCAGTGAAAAGACGAAACGGGTTTTTACGAATTTCCATTGTATTTCTATTATCATAAAGTTGATTTTAGTAGAAAATATTTGGCTGGTCGGAATCTAGCTACTCAGTGGTCGGAAACACGTGCATTTGTACTCAGTCGGTCGGAAAATGGTGCTTTCAGTTAATTTCCAGTCGTGACAGTTAAAATCCAAATTTAAGTAATAAAAAGCCATTATGAAATACAATTATGTGCATATTTTAAAATATAAGTTCGTAATCTTTCATAATATCATTTTTTCTTATGACCTCTAGAGTATTTAATTTATCTTTTAAAGGATTCATTTAGCCGTATCAATCAGTGGTCGGAATTCGGTGCCATTACGTTATAACTGTCCTAGACAATCAAATGACTGTGCCTTAAGTTTGTTCTACGTCTATGGTTCATTTTCGCTTTCACTAATGAAGAGATTAAGGGCCAGTTTACTTACTAATAATAATCATGTTCTATTTGACCCTTAATGGGATTTATACTGTAATTTTTATGTGACGATAGTTTTGAAATAGCTTTTTCTAACTGTAGATATCATCAACTGAATGAATGAACTTTTGCCTCAAAATATAAAATTCATGCAATAAGTACTCCATTTCAGTAAATTTTACGATATACAATCAATTTCTATAGTTTTATTCATCATTATGCTATCACATTTAAAAATTGTATCGAAAACGAACAAAAAATCTATTCACATTCCATTCTAAGAACATTTGCAAGTCATTAAAACGTTAATGCACGTGTTAAAATTGAGCGTGGTTTAAAATATTTTAATAGAATAAGTACTATGATTTAGTTTCCACATTTAGCGCCATGCACTGTTGTGTATCAAATGTCGTCATCACATTCATCAACTTTACGCCAGATCATGTGTACAGAAGCTTGATTAATTTATATCAAACTTTATTGAACTACGTACATTTTTCATACGGCATTGTTTTTTTATACATGCTACAATATACTGTTTTGTTTTAAGATCAAAGTCTAGAAATATAACACTTTATGATTTCATAGAAACATTCTAAAACTACGAAAGATGAATATTTAACAATATATTATTATCTTTTGTTACATTGAGACAAGGTAATTACAAATTAAAGTTATTTGTTTGCATCAAGCTATGCATATTAGTGACAGTATATTAAGCGCTTTAAACATATGTATTAAGCGCGTCACACACGGTGAAGATACTATAATATTTTATCTTAAGATACTGTTATATTTTATATTACAGTATCTTAACGCATCCGGTATCAGCGTTCGGACCATCATTTTTCTTTTTGTCATTGCGTACTAAGACTCCTGTAGAACCGCCATCCTGTTACAAATAACCCATGAAATTTCGCGTCATTTGTAACAGGATGGCGGATCTACAGGGGTCTTAGTACGCAATGACAAAAAGAAAAATGATGGTCCGAACGCTGATACCGGATGCGTTAAGATACTGTAATATAAAATATAACAGTATCTTAAGATAAAATATTATAGTATCTTCACCGTGTGTGACGCGCTTTATGATGTATCATCATACCAAGAATATGATTATAAATTTAATATTTTAAACTCGTGTGTAATCATAATGTAAGTATGACAGAAACTTAATTAAATGTTTAAGTTAATAAACAATAGCTGGTAAAAGATTTTGTTGCTTTTCGCATGTTCATTAATTAATGGTGTTGTAAATGCGCAATTACTTACAATAATTTCCTCTTTCATATTTTAGACTTTGTATTTAATAAACAAAATCCATATTTTTTCTTTAGAAGAATTTTTTCTGTCTCACTTTCACACTATCAACGACTTATCTTTAAAAGCTCGTAATCGTCAAGTTCATTTTCATCACTTTTTTTCTTAATCTCATCGAGTTAAACAAAGTTAATTACTTATGACAACATTTTCTTTATTTATTTCTAATTCAAAAAAGAAACATTTCTCTCCGTTGCATTTCACTTCCATAAAATCTGCAATAACATTTTACCGATCAACTTTCAGCCATTTAATTTTTTTACACCGGAACACTTACAGGTATTCCGCTTGTGTTCGTATTGTTCAAACAGGAAGCATTTTATACTAAACACGGTCGAACTAAACGCACACATTGGAAAGAACAATAACCATTTGCCTTGATTGCCGCTCCTCAGCCATTGTGCCTCAATGCCCTTACAGCGATTGGTTTCGGCTGCATATGCTATTGTGGAACGGTCATTGAATTCATTCAATCTTCTTGCTGAACTAGATTAATAAACGTTTGTGAGGGTGCAATGAAATCTGTAACGCGTTGATAGTTTACAGCTTTTGCATTGTATCCTATGTTGTAACAGGTCTATATATACAAGGGATTTGTTAGCTTGTTGCGTGTCGTCATTTGTTAATATTTTTCTGTTACCTATTTTTTTACGCTTTACTCTGTTAGGTAGTAATTGCAAATAGTTAGGTGAACCTATCGCAAAAAAGTACGATAAATCTTAGTTCTGTTTTTTTCCAGTAATATTACTCGATTTTCGTCTAAATATAAACGGAAGTTTAGTAATATGATGGGTAATTTAACCCATTGAGCCCCGAACGGCCCGATCGGTCCACGACACAATAGATTTTCTATTGTATCTGTGATTCCGGGGCCTAAGTTATTAATTTGACATTAAAAACTAAGCTTTATCTACACAATGGGTGCATAAATACATATTGTTCAAGTGCGCTTGAAAAAATTATTAATCAATGACTGTAGTTTTAATAACTAGACGGAGTCACTAATTAAATCGAGTCTCCTTGGCGTCAGTGTTATTAACGTGGAAATTATACTTCATGGTTGGAATCTCGCATTTATGAAATACTTTCCTATACCAAGATTTTTTAAACATTTATTGCACGCCTCATAAGCGAAGCGTTGAGGTGGGTACTACTGTCACTTCGCGCAAAACATCTGATTTTTCAAACTTAAAATGTCTTTATGTATCATACATTGCACTTGTAAGATAATACATACACACACATATTAAGAAAAAACACTATTTTTAACATTCATGATATTTTTGATGTCATTTTTGTTATTTAAACTAGTTAAAAAACAGTTTTAAAAAGTTCTGTCTTGGACGTCCGTGTGTCTGTATGTGCGGAGGATTTTCTTGTTAACACGATAGCGACCGAAATACTTTACTAATCGAGTCTTTTTTTTTCTCTTACGCTTGAGTATGCTCAGGAATAGAACCCTTTCATTTTTCAGGGTCTGATTCGAAGTGGTTTAATTGTTATTAAATTAACAAAAATAATAATTAATAAATAATTATTTAAAAAAAATTATGAGGCGTGCACTTTTGGATTTTCCAAATTATTTAAAATTGCTGTTGCAACAAATAAATACTTTCAACAAGACTTACATAAGTCGACAAAGAAATCAGTCTTATAGTAATGTATTGTTAAATCTTTTTTAACCGGCGTTACTTCTTCCAATACCTACATCACTTGATTATCGCTAAGATTCTTCTCAAGTTCAGACTGAAATAAACATACCAAATCGATTATATCATCTCCATAAGACAACAGGCCTTATCATTCCGCAACATATTCAACCAACTGTTACATATAAAATATATGAAACCACAGATACTCATTATAATATCAATCTACATATCGTCTTTTTTGTTCTTATCTTAATTCATATTCATAAAGAGCGTTGTCTGTTGCCAAAAAGATGAGATATTATGATACCATTAAGCTCGTAGTCAGTAAATTTGTGAAGCCAAGCTAATCATAAGTATCGTCTTCTTTTATCATTACTGCGTCTGTCTTTCATAATCTTTATGCCATTTACTGAATATTATGTAGAGAATATATATTATCTGTCTCTTTTTCTATTTCTTAATACATTATTACGAAGGTATTATGCATTCAGAACTGTTATTTGGCTTACCCACTCATCCTTAAACGACCAACGAATAATAAATTTCGTCTGCTCTATTCATCTGCATACGAATATGAAAATCTACAAAAATATCTCTTACATCCACAATATTTTTCCTTATATTATCTAGTCTTTCTGTAATTTCGAACGAATTTTTTATTTCAGAAGAAGGGATAGATTACGGGCAAACTGATATTGAACAGTTTAAACCAATACGTTTCTATATATTTTCGAAAATTACAATTATAAAGTATCTAACACATCATTTTACTTACAGGCGACGCCGATATGTCGCTGAAACAAGGCAGCGGCACCGGCAAAGTCCATTTCGGTGGCTTGGACGATGTGTCATTGTACGGCACACCCGTGGAGCCAGCGCCCCCAGCCCCAGACGCCAAGCAGGGCTTCCTCAGAAACCAGCTACAGGCGCTCTTCCAACCCACCGACAACAAACTCGCCATGAAGCTGTTCGGCTCGAAGAAGGCGCTGATGAAAGAACGCATCAGGCAGAAGGCGGCTGGCCACTGGGTTATACACCCGTGCAGTAGTTTCAGGTATGTCCTTTATGTAGTAAGTAGACGTTGTTAAGAGCATCGAACTTAGATATGGTAAAAGAAATAGGAAGAACTTCTTGCGACCATAAATTTTTCGAATATAGAGGTTATTTTAGAATTCGTCGGAGATGTTAATCCTAAATATCAGATAATCAACATTCCAATCTTTTTTTGATATACTTTTCTTAGGAAATTGAAATTGAACAATTGCCAAAAAGATGGAATTCATTCAGGTATATTATGCAAAGAAAATAAATACCAAGAATATCGTCACCAACCCATAGATTACTCATCACTTAAATACATTTTTGAAATGGAGATGTAATAAATGGCAACTATGTACAATTTACGACGCCGGTCGTAACTTCAAATTGGATCTCACGTAATTCCTCTTGCAGGAAATAAGACGGAATCGTAGGGATATCTATCAATTTTATGCACGTCTGTGACAAGGTAATAAAATAGATGTTATCGCTAATAGATAAATGTTCTTTGATCATTGTACGTCTGGGTAACCATTTTTAACAGAATGTTCTACAATTGGATATTGGATGGATATGTAGCACATGTATGGAATACGTATTAATAGTTCTTGTATCTGATCTGTCTGAAGCAGCAACAGTCTTCCATCGTAGTCGGTATTCGGACTATGGGAATGATGGAATAGAGAATATTCTTGTGTTTACAGTTTATGTACAATATACATACTTGTGCATTGGATTATATCTTCCACATGTTCGTGTTAGTCGAAATTGACCGCCGTGGTGGAAATTTGGTTAGCAATACAACATTCATGATTCAGTAGTATTCACTACTCAGTAAAGATCTATGGAACGGCCACAATCCTCTTATTGGACTGAATTAATTACAACTAACGTAACACTAAAGTCTGGTTGTAGTTACGTAAATAGTAAATGCTACTGAGAGTATTTCTAGCCGCAGTGCTGTAATACGGCCGACAAATATTTAATGAAAAGTACCCATATTTTTACAATTTGTTATAGGTAAATAATTATGAGTTAGAAATAGAAGTCTTTGTATTTTATGTTCTGTAAAATTATTACTATATTTATATCTTTCCTTGACACAAACTTATATTATTGGAATTTGTTTTATCGACTTTTTTGGTTAAAATAGATGTAAAAGGAGATATACATACTGATCCCTTTCATATTTGTGGCCTTTTTAAACGTTAGTCTTAGAAATGGATAATTTAATCGTATAGAAATTAATCAAATAAATGATGATGAAGTCTCAAGGAGGTAATAGAGGTGACGCAAGGTCTGTCTACCAAACTACTTACATAACAAATGTTTGCCAGTCTCATTAAATGTATCGCCTCCTACAAAATGCTATGAATACACAATTTTAATTAGGTTTAAGTCCCTTGGAGTTACTTAACCCAGCTAAATAACTTGAGGGTACGTTCTGAGATTCAAGTAAAATAAACTTTATATTTTCCTTCCAAACTCAAAGTTTATGTGGAAATGTAAATAAAATTAATTCTAAGTTTAATTTTATCTCTAAACTTGTATTTAAATTATTATTTTCGTATTAAATGAAATACATCATTCGTTTTTAGAAGTAAAACGTGCAAATAATTGGCGTATGTGAATGCTTTTTATAAGAGAAATTTAATTCAGCAATAGTTTTATGTTGATTTTTAGGTTTTGACAATGTTTGGTAATTAGCTAGACCACGAAGGATAACAACCGATTTTCATTTTATTATTACAAAAAGACATTTTCCGAGCTTTAAATGCACAAAAAAAAAACTAAATTGTATACAATTTAACGTCGCTTTTATTAATGGTGAAATGGGCAAAAGCCGGACAAATAGTACCATAAAACTTGTAAATGCTGGCAGGGTAATTGACAAAAGTGCTGATGTTGCGCTTGCTTTTGAAGATTTCTTTAGTAGTGTCCCTGTTAGTATTACTAAAAAATTAAATTCATCATCAGTGCTTGCGGAGTCCTATTTGAGGGACTATGTTGCGGAGTGTAATGTATTATTTGAATTGCGACATGTGACTGCAGATGAAATTGTTAAAACTTTTAAAACATTAAACTTAAAAAAAACATGTGATCTCTGGGGAATGTCTATGAATTTAGTAAATAATATTATAGAAAACATTGCCAACCATTTAGCGTTTATATTTAATCAATGTTGTGACTGTGGTATATTCCCTGATTTATTAAAGTTTAGTAAAGTTATTCCTTTATTCAAAAGCGGTGACCAAGAAGACTGTAATAACTATAGGCCTATTTCTATTTTACCAACTTTGAGCAAAGTCTTCGAGAAATTGATTTTAAACCAATTATGTAGTCATTTTGTTTCAAATGGTTTACTGCACGCCAAACAGTTTGGTTTTACAAGGGGGCGCTCTACCACTGATGCTGGAATAGCTCTTTTGTCACATATATATAAAGCATGGGAAAATTCAAAGAATGCTTTGGGGATATTCTGCGACCTTTCTAAGGCTTTCGACTGTGTAGAACATTCCACTCTATTACGGAAACTAAATTTTTATGGTATCAAAGGTTTATCTCAGGACCTCATAGCTTCATATCTTCAGAACAGGGTACAGACCGTTGTTGTTAATGGAGAGAAATCTTGCGGTGCGCCGATTAACATTGGTGTTCCGCAGGGATCTATCTTAGGACCGTTTTTGTTCTTAGTGTATATTAATGACCTACCTTATTATTTGCAGGATATGTGTGAAATAGTACTGTTTGCAGATGATACCTCATTAATATTTAATGTGGATAGATATGACACAAATGTTGACGAAGTAAACTCTGCTCTTTTACGCATATCTAATTGGTTTAATGCTAATAATTTATTATTGAATGCAAAAAAAACAAATTGTGTAGAGTTTATCCTTCCAAATGTAAAAAAGGTCAAAAGGGATATCATTTTAAACGGGGAGGTATTATACCCTGTCGAGTCTACTGTTTTTCTTGGTTTGACACTAGATGAGAAGCTACAATGGGGGACCCATGTTGCCACCACCGCTGCTAAGCTCAGCTCAGCTGCATATGCAGTTCGAAGAATAAGGCATCTCACCGATGAAGATACGGCTAGATTGGTTTATTTTAGTTACTTTCATAGCATTATGTCCTATGGAATTCTACTATGGGGCAGGGCTGCAGATATAGAAACTATATTTATATTACAGAAAAGAGCCATACGCTCTATATATAATTTACGTGCTCGGGACTCACTAAGAGATCTCTTTAAGAATATTGGTATACTCACTGTACCATCACAGTATATATTTAATAATGTTTTACATGTACACAAAAACGCGGATTTACACACAAAAGTAGGAGATAGACACTGTTATGGCACAAGGAATAGAAATAAAATTGAAATGCCATTTTATAGGTTAGCTAAAGTTAAAAATTCATTTATGGGCCAAGGTATACGTTTTTACAATAGAATTCCTCATAGTATTAAAGAGTTTAGTAGTGTTAAATTTAAAACTTATTTAAAAAATGTATTAGTTCAGAGAGCCTACTACAGCATTAAGGAATATATGGAAGATGAAAATCCATGGAGGGTTGTCGCGTAAGAATAACAGGACAGTTCTTTGGCATATTATGATAATATATAATATTATGTAGTTAGATGTAAGTAACATGTAATGTAAAATTATATTGTATATGGACATGACTTTAAAAGAGCAACTATGGAGTTTCTTGCCGGTTCTTCTCCATAGATACTGCTTTCCGAATCGGTGGTAAATTTAAAGAATGTAATGACGATTCAAAAGTGCTTCTGCAAGAAGTCTAATTGAATAAATAAATGTTTGAGTTTGAGTTTGAGTTTGAAAAAAAGCAATAATAAATTATGGCGCATAATATTCTTAACAGTCTATCAAACATGGCCATTACATTAAAAGTTAATTTGCGTTGCAGCGAGCGCCATTAAGCCAACTTTATCCAGGTTATTTAAAAAGGCATTCAGGACCGCATTTCAGCTTTCATACGTGAATATACTTGATTGCAAAAAAATAAAGACTTCTAATTATATACTGAAATTTTTCAATAGCATTTAGGACAATGAAAAAGATCTTTTGTTGGTTATAATAGTCACTGTCATTCGTTGTTACTTCATTAGATAAATTATTAACTATCCTACTACGTATGATATTATGCATTATACATTATTGAAGTAGTTAAAAATACATTAGTGAGAAAAACAAATAAACGTTTATAAGGTGCATTGAATAATGTCATTTGAATAAAAACCAATTGAAAACAATAGTGTGACAATAGTTATAAACGGAAATGGTGTTGGAATTCGTAAACAATGTTCGACCGAGGTAAACAATGTCGTGGACGATTGATACATTCTTATTGGATTCTTTTTAGGGTTCCGTAGCCAAAATGGCAAAAACGGAACCCTTATAGTTTCGTCATGTCCGTCTGTCCGTCTGTCCGTCTGTCCGTCTGTCACAGCCGATTTACTCGGAAACTATAAGTACTACAGTGATGAAATTTGATGGGAATATGTGTTGTATGAACCGCTACAAAAATATGACACTAAATAGTAAAAAAAAGAATTGGGGGTGGGGCCCCCCATACATGTAACTGAGGGATGAAATTTTTTTTTTCGATGTACATACCCGTGTGGGGTATCAATGGAAAGGTCTTTTAAAATGATATAAAGTTTTCTAAAAAACATTTTTCTTAAAGTGAACGGTTTTTGAGATATCAGCTCTCAAAGTCGTAAAAAGTATGTCCCCCCCCCCTCTATTTTTATAACTACGGGGTATAAAATTCTAAAAAAAATAGAGGTGATGCATGCTAATTAACTCTTTCAACGATTTTTGGTTTGATCAAAGTATCTCTTATAGTTTTTGAGATAGGTTGATTTAACTGTAATTTATTATATTTGCTGCTACGGAACCCTTTGTGCGCGAGCCCGACTCGCACTTGGCCGGTTTTTTTCTTTTTTACCTTGTTGCAGCTTGTACTTCTATCATAAATTTGAATGGAAACATTTTGATTCATTTTACAGTAATTTTAAATTGGCACTAGTGTTGCTTAAAAAATCTTTTTCGACACGCATTATTCAACGTCACTTCACTCTTTAGAAAATTACACATTTTTAATAGATTAAATTCATTTTAACAAAGCTTAAATCACTTGTTCATAATAAATATTAAGTATTCAGTTTATGGAATGTCTATATTCACACATAAAATCACATATCTACATAAAACAGAAACAAAAAATCTTTGCAAATTCTGCTCCTCATTAAAAATTACAATCCCAACTCCCATGTTACACGTTCTAATCGTTTGTAATTTCCTGACGTTCACTTATCTAATGGTATCAGCATGCTTCCGCGATCACTCGATTAGACACAGATGTCGGGCAATCGATCGAGGGCTGTGATTCGATACATTAATGCGTAATGAATTGATCGCATACCGAGATGAGTTACATAGTTAGTTTTTTTTTGTTTATAGAACTTTTTTAAAACCCGTTTCAAGACGTATGTTTTGTTTAGGTTATATGTCAGTTAGTATGACATGATTTGAATTCTTGGTCCAAAAGTGTTGAATAGGCTGTCAGTGACAACAGTAAGCAATGGAACTGGCCCTTAAATTAATAAAAAATAAAAGAAGGGAGTGTGTGATTTTAAAAATGGAACAGGTACATATTTTGACAATTGGAGAGGAATTGACGGAACTAAACCACAGACTAAACGCTCGTTTTGCAATAGGTACATATTTTTAAGGTTAGTTTGATATAAATGAGTTTGTGAAAGGTCAAGGGTTCGAGTACAGACGAGTGTGCAAAAATTAAATTCAATTTCATATCAAATTCAATTCATCAATACTCCAATTGGTAAAGAATCGTGATTAAATCGAAATGTTTTAGAACCAAAAAGTTATAACATCTTCAGCTATCCCTCGGCAATTCGTATTTGTCCAGCGTGGTGAATTCAATGAAAAGTAAAAACCATAGAAAGCTTGCAGTGAAAACACTAAAAATTATATCTCTAACAAAGCTGAAAAAGCTGCTGCTAAAGTTATTGTTAAAATAAAATGGAGTTTTATAAAATCGAGAAATAAAAACACTAGCAATTTAATACACAACAAAATTCCATCGTCAGTTGGTATTTCAGATTATTAAGATTTTTATAATTTAATATGAACTGCTATCAATCAGAGTCTATTTCAACTATAAATTCCTTCAGCATTTTATATAATATAAAAATAGACAACACAATAAACGATCAATCACAGTTCTTTAGTACTTTATGATGTAGCAGTAAAATCGAGGCAAGACTCGAATTTATTTTACTTTACGAGAGAAAATTCTCTATTTTCACCTTCATAAAAGAGAATCCGTGTTAGCGGGATTTATGGCTGTCTGTGGTAAATAATTTGAAACTTTTGAACGTGCACTTTTAAACCGAGGTTAACTCTTTTGTTAGAGTGAGATACCTGCGCCTTAATTAAATTTAAAAGCACTTTGATCTCGCCTTAAATCTTCAAATGTAAGTGTACTTTTATGAAAGTGTGAAAATGAAGTTTTGCATAATATTATTATATTTTTTAACAAGATTAATGAAAAGTTTTTGTTTTGATAACATTAATTTCTTAATAGTAAAATAATCTTGGGGTGCAATGGCTGTATACCACCTAACGGCCAAAGCCAACCTCACCTGCTCGCGGTGCACCCTGCCGAACAACGGACGAGGCTCTGGCGTTATTTTCTAGAGTGGTAGGACTACAGCTGCATATAATTTTTTATTTATTTATTATATGCAGCACAAATGGGCTGTAGTCCGTCCGGCGCGATACCACTATCTCACAAAAACCGGCGTAAAGCGTTGAGCGTTTCGCATAGGTGAGTGAGACATTCCGGAGGCCCACTTCCCCCCCCCCCCCTTTTCCTTTAAAATCATGGCAGCGGAATTAAAAGATTTATTACCCCAGGAGGGTACCAACACGCAAGGTGCTGGAGAATCCCTCCCTGAGCACTTTTGTTCAGGCTGCCTTGTGTATTCTGGGGAGGGCAAAATCCCGCTCAATACTCAAGCACGAGGCAATAAGAGCAACAAGTCCTGTGCACGCCCTTCTACGCTCTGCGTCAACTTTTGCAACATCAGGGGCTTACACTCAAACATCAATGCCGTCCACTACCACCTTGAGACGGCGAAGCCGGCCTTGCTCTTTTTAACCGAAACGCAGATATCATCCCCCTCTTACACAGCTTATCTCAGTTACCCAGGCTACAATCTGGAGCACAACTTTTTACCCCGCGCTGGTGTATGCGCCTTTATCCGGAATGATATCTGCTTTCGACGCCTCCGCTATCTTGAAGGTAGGGATCTTTCTATCATTTGGTTGCGTGTAGACTGCGACGACCACCCTCGCGTCTATGCGTGCCTATACAGATCCCATAGCGGTAATGAGGAAACCGACCGACTCATCGAGCATATACAATCAGCGGCAGATACTATGCTCAATCAGATACCCTGCGCTGAAATTGTAGTCCTTGGGGATTTCAACGCCCATCACTCAGAATGGCTTAAGTCCCGAACAACTGACCACGCGGGTAAATCTGTTTTCGACTTTGCTCTTGCTTATGGTCTTACTCAAATGGTACAATCGCCAACGCGAATCCCTGATGTTGAGGATCATACGCCTTCCCTGTTGGACCTACTGTTGACATCTCACCCGGATGGCTATCAGGTCCATGTTGATGCCCCTTTAGGCTCATCGGACCACTGCCTAGTGCGGAGTGTAGTGCCAATCTTGCGCTCTTCACGGCCGGAGCGTGTTGGCCGTCGACGCGTTTGGCACTACAAGTCAGCAGATTGGGATGAGATGCGTACATTCTTTTCGTCCTATCCCTGGGGCCGTGTTTGCTTCTCGGCAGACGATCCTAGCACCTGCGCAGACTCTGTTGCCGATGTGATACTTCAGGGCATGGAACTTTTTATTCCGAACTCTGTTGTACCCATTGGTGGCAAGTCCCAACCCTGGTTTGGTCTCTCTTGTAAAACGGCATCACGCCGAAAACAAGACTGTTACCAGGCCTGGGCTAATGCACTCGTGTCTAGTGATCCAAACGCCCAAACACTTAAGAGAGAACTAAACTCGGCCTCTAGGTCCTTCAAAAGAGCAATTGCAAAAGCAAAGTCAGAGCATATTGCTAAGCTTGGCGAGAAACTTGCCCGACTTCCTTCGGGAACGCGCGCCTTTTGGGCACTCGCCAAAGCTGTGCAAGGAAACTTCTGCAAGCCTGCACTACCATCTCTGCGCATGGAGAATGACTTGTTGGCCCACACGGCAAAGGAGAAGGCCGATCTTCTTGGCTCCCTTTTCGCCGCAAACTCGACTTTGGATGACATGGGAAACTCGCCACCTACCATCCCGCAGTATGAGGGCTCTATGCCGGACATCCGGTTTACCCAGAGCGCTGTGCGGAAAGCACTTTTTGCCCTAGATGTCCACAAGTCGAGTGGCCCCGACAGTATTCCTCCAATTGTGCTGAAGATGTGTGCACCTGAGCTAGCACCGGTCCTCACGCGACTCTTCCGGTACTCCTACTCCACAGGCGTTGTCCCGAACTCATGGAAGACAGCGTTAGTGCACCCAATCCCGAAAAAAGGCGATCGCTCTGATCCGTCCAATTATCGACCTATAGCAATCACCTCCTTGCTCTCCAAGATAATGGAATCCCTTATTAATCGCCAACTACTGAAATATCTGGAGGATCACCAGCTGATTAGTGACCGACAGTACGGTTTCCGTCGCGGTCGATCAGCTGGTGATCTTCTTGTATATTTAACTCACAGATGGGCTGCAGCGATTGAGAGCAAAGGTGAAGGCTTGGCGGTCAGTTTGGACATAGCGAAAGCCTTTGATCGGGTTTGGCACAAAGCGCTCTTAGCAAAACTTCCATGCTATGGGCTTCCCGAGAGACTTTGCCAGTGGGTAGCCAGTTTTCTCACAGAGCGTAGCATGAGTGTCGTTATCGACGGTTCTTGCTCCGACCCTAAGCCTGTGAATGCTGGTGTCCCACAAGGTTGCGTTCTGTCTCCCACTCTGTTCCTTCTGCATATCAATGATATGCTACTCAACAGCAGCATTCATTGTTATGCAGACGACAGCACTGGTGATGCAGTTTACACCGGCCGTAGCAATGTCTCTCAGGATCGCGTCATTGAGTACCGGAACAACCTCGTGTCTGAAATTGAGGCTTCTTTAGACGAAGTTTCTAATTGGGGTCGACTAAACTTAGTCGAATTCAACCCGAAGAAGACACAGGTTTGCGCGTTTACCGCTAAAAAGCTTCCCTTCGATGTAACCCCTATTTTTCAGGGCACTCCTCTATCAGCCACAGCTAGTATTGGTATTCTCGGTCTCGAAATCTCGAGTAACGTGCAGTTTTCCTGTCATTTGGAAGGCAAAGCCAAGTTGGCTTCTCAGAAACTTGGTGTGCTCTGTAGAGCGGGACAGTATTTCACGTCGCGCCATCGCCTCAATCTTTATAAGGCGCAAGTCAGGCCGCACATGGAATACTGTTCCCATCTCTGGGCCGGAGCACCCCAACAATACCTCCTTCCATTTGACCGCATTCAAAGGAGAGCTGTACGACTCGTTGGCGAACCGAGTCTCACCGATCGGCTTGATACTCTGGCATTGCGAAGAGATATCGCTTCCTTATGCGTTCTCTACCGCATTTACTATGGGGAGTGCTCTGAGGAATTGTTTGGAACATTACCCACCGCTGAGTTCCATTACCGCACAGCCCGCCATAAACAGAAATACCACCCTCACCACCTTGACTGCTGGCGGTCGACAACTGTGCGCTTTAAACGAAGCTTCTTTCCGCGCACAACCGTCTTATGGAACCAGCTTCCTAGTACGGTATTCCCGAATGGTTACAATCTGGGGACCTTTAAGAAGAGAGCGTATTCTTTCCTAAAAGGCCGGCAACACACTTCCAATGTCCCTGGCGTTGTGGGTGCTTATGGGCGACGCTGAACGCTTACCATCAGGCGTCGCGTCTGCTCTGTTGCCTCCTCTCTCATAAAAAAAAAAAAAAAAAAAAAGTATAGTATCCGATTGGTGCACACCACCATAAGTATGCTGGGTAGGTAGGTATATAGATTGTATATCTATAATTTACATTTATATACCTAGCCGAGAACAGCTAACCAATTTTCCACAGTCATGTTAGCCGCGTCTTGATCTAAAGGATTTGTGGGAATAGAAACTATGTATTATTATATTTTTATTTTTTCATTGAAACTTTGTTATGTCTTGTTTATATTACTTGAACTTGAGCTTGGAATTCACTCATTTCAAGTACAATAATTAGCTATTGTTATTTTATAATTAATGCGGGCTTTATCTTAACGAAAATGTGAACAATACGAGTCTTACCTATATATATTATATTCTTTAAGAAAAAATGGTATTTGAAAATGTTTAAGAAAACATGGCATTAAAATATTAGTAGCAATAATAAAAAATACATTAATGTTACGACTATAATTTGTGCCTAGATTTCAAATCAATAGCTGCAATTAATCAAGTCAATTATTTTGTTTGTTTGATTCTAATTTATGACTTTATTATTGTCTTCTGTAAAATATTATTTCCTTACTATCTATTTTCAATATATACCTCAGTAGATAATATAGCGAAGTTAGTCATTCTTGAATAGTGGTATTCCTTGGGTATTCCCGACACCCAGAACTTCGAAACAAATATCGAAATGTGGTCATTTCAAAGAACTAGCGTGATATTAATGACTTTGACGTGCAATTAACATGATTATGATCGGGTGTAAAATCAAAATGCGCATAGAAAAACCAGACTGCAACAAGTAGCAATTAGGTTATCTCTAAAACGCTCATCAAAGGTATTGTGGGGACAATACTGCTGATGGACCGTACTGTAATCATTGAACAATGAACACCGTTACACACGTATGTTTTTATTTCTCGTAGTTTGTGCTACACCGAAATAAAACGAATGGATATTGTTTAATGTTGGATTAGACATATTTTACAAATTACATTTATCGATATGATTCGGAACGTTTTCCGAAATACGTATTATTATAATAATTTGGTAGTTTGTTAATAACTTGAAACTTCAATATAGTTATAAAGAATATTATACAGTTATACTTTAATTTTATTACGAAGAGCGTCCAGGCCCAATCCTGATCTATCTCAATACATACATATAAACACTAGAAATACAGTTATTTAATTACCAAATTAAATAAAGGAAAAAAAGAACTGGTTGTGAATGCCGCTACATGTCAGAATATTTGTAAACATTGACACCGCTTACATAATTACGGTAAACATTCGAACGAGTTACCAAATCAGCAGTTAATTTATTCGTGTAAATGTAATGAGAACTTTAATAATTCGTCACTACATTCAATGACATTCGATGTCCGAATACAGGAAGACATTTATCGAGTGGAGATATAACCGGTAATCATAAATGGACATAGACCTGTGGCCAATGTCAAGGGTCGTGATTACATGGGCATTAGGAACACTAAGCAGCCAGGTCTGATGAAGGAATTGTATTAAATTCGTCAGTACATTCAATGACATTCGATGTCCTAATACAGGAAGACATTTATCGAGTGGAGATATAACTGGTAATCATAAATGGACATAAATCTGTGGCCAATGTCAAGGGTCGTGATTACCAGGGCATTAGGAACAGTTAGCAGTCAGCTCTGATGCGGTTCTAACCGAAACTCTTCCGTGTTCGCTTGCTGATTGTCGATTTACGGATTGCAGAGGATAACAAGTTTATGACACATGCTCATTACCTATTAGTTTAACTAGCGTCTTCGCTTGACTATACCTCATATTATCGCGTAATAGTTGTTCCTCATACACATTTTTTTCATTCCCTTCAATATTCCCACGGGCCAATAACTGTATCTGTAAAACAAATTTCAAATAGTCATTCAGCTATTTTGAGTTCATTAACCACCAAACATCCATGCAAACTTACCAGAGCAATTACATATAAATAGAATCTAAATTTAAGTACAAATAACGTGCAATACCGATACGAATTGCACCAGTGAATAAACACCAATTTCATATTTCACGCATGTGCCCAATTTTCTGAATCGTTAAACAATCTGGATGAATAATCGATTCCAACTTCGTATTAGGTCTCTATCGGCTTTGCTTATATTTTGTAAATACAATTTTTGATTGATGCACGTAATCGGCCTTAGAATTTTCACTCAATTTACCAATTAAAATACCCTTTAACACATTACTGCAATGCTGATAAAATTTGCAAATTAAATATAATATGTCATCTAAAAATGGTTGCCTGCACATCAATCTGAAACCAAGACAATATTATATCGTAAACGATCATATTATTATGAAATAAGGTTATACCGTAAAATAAATATATCAATAGTTCCTAAATGACATCATAATCTACATTTAAATCGTGTGAGATTTGTTTTAGAAAACAGGAAACATTATTAATATATTATAATACTTAAGTATGTTATTGTTTCCTTCCTTGGATTGCTTCTGTATTAGTGCTATTAATTCTTCACAAGTGTGTTATATTATGTAGGTTAGGAGGATAAATTAAATAAATATTTGTAACTCTAACTATAAAAGTAAAAAATAAATAAAACATCGTAATCGTAATCGTAAAACACGTCGCTTACCGGAATTAATAATAAAAAATTACTTAAACTTTATTTTATAAGTAGGTGAATATAGCTTGTATCAAATAGGTACTAAACAGAAACTATGATAATATTCTCTTTCCTCAGTTTTATTTAGAACCCGTATTATAAGATGTGAGATTTCTCAATCAAGTCGTCATTGCGTAAACACTATTCGCGTCTCCGCTGGAATCTTGTCCCATATTCGCGGTCATGTGATTCATACCAACATAGACTTGAGGCTAGCGGCTATATGCAAGGTTTAAGACTGGCTGTCACCGCTTTTTTTCGTGTTTGTATTTATCTGTTAATATTCAGTCTTATGAAAAATTCAGTTTATTTTCCAGAGCTTCAGTGCACCTTAGTTCTATCTCATAGGTACTATCGTTGTATTGTAAATAATTCATCTTGAAATAAGTATCAAATATGAACGACAAATTGAAAGTAAACGTACAGCATCATAGTTATTACTGCCATGATTTACAGCCAATAGGCATGTTTCATAGTTAATTGTTGTTTTTGGCTTTGTAATAAAACCTTTATTACGAGAATACCAGAAATAGTTTAAGTGCTTTGTATATTATACACATAGCGAAAGCTAGAAAGTACCTACTACTATACATTTAAACTACATCTTAATACGTCGATATACAACCACTTCCAAATACGACGTAAATCAGCAGTTAAAACTTAAAATATCAATAATCTTTCATTAGATAGCAAGGTTACTACACTATCAATAAGTAAGCCTATAAATCTAATCAACATCTCGATATTACTTCCCCTCTCGTAATTATTTCGAATCTAATAAATGCACTGAATTATGTTTATGGCTCGATGAACAAATTTTACATATTTCAGTTATGAATTTCACATATTTATGTTTATTTATTCCACAACTGAAACGTCGATGAAGTAGTACTTACCTAAAAAAACTTTTTGTTTTTAATTCATAAACGTAAGGAATGGACTTGTGTCTTATATATCTAATATGTATCTTATTAATTAGAGATATCTAAACTAATATTATAAATATTAGAATATATTTCTTTAATTTACTCTCTGCTGATGCGCAAGATAGAGCTTTTTGTAACGTTTTACATCCGTTCCGTAACCATTTACGGTTACAACGTACAATTTATAAATTTGAACAAATGTTGATTTGGGTAGGTAACTGAATACAAGCATGACATGGCTTATTTTGTGGCTGTAGCAAATCTTGAAAAGGGTGAAATACGAGGTGGAAATATGACTAGGAAAAGGTTGTGTGCGAAAAGGTAAAGCTACGCACGAAACTGACAATTATACTTCTTATTGAGTATGTAAAAGTCTTAACGTAGAACTACATATAAAAATGTTTTTCTTTCTATAGGTATGTTAATGTTGTACCTACTCGACGCGGTTTTACCACGTTTATTTTTTACAACTCTTTATTGGTTCTACGCTTTTAGAGGTAATTGATAAATACCTATTATATAAACCCGCTTTAATTTCCTAGATAATAAAGCCTGCCAATAATACAACAACTTCCAATACGAATCAGTTCTGCCTGATCTTAACTCATTCAAAGTTTTATAAAACAGATACATAATATTATTAAAACGTATGTAATAAAGTTGATATAAAGCCTCCCGTACACTTATAACAGAGGGAAGTAATTCATTTGATGGGACAAGAACAAATTTCCTGAAATTCACCAAATCTTCAAGTCCTTCTGACAATACCAGCGCGCGGTAACAAATATTCTGACATTAGTTTTCCTCTGTTGTGGGTTCATTCTTAGCTAGTGCAGTCCATAATATGTTATTAGATTAATTTCTTTAGGTTTTCATATGGTACTATAAACTTAGAAGTATAAACCCCAATTACCATGTACCTAATTATGAATGCAAACGTACTTCTTATTTTAAATGGGAAAATTTGTTTGAATTTTTATTTTTATTCGCCCGCCTTCAACGTTCCAACGTAGCAAGCGATTGAAGAAATTAAATCTCTTGATGACATGACAGTCATCGACACGACTAGTATAACTAAATTAGACGCATTTATCAGCTTATATCATGAAATTAATAGAAATAGTAGTATCCAGAAATTGTGCACTGTTAATGTCAACAGACTCCCATAATAACGATGATGTAGGTACCTAATACGAGTTTTATAAACGTTTATATTTACAAAAATTTCCTTCTATCCGACTTCTGATTTGTCCTTACGCATTAAAAATCAAATATGCTAGAGTTACAGTATCCCTCACTACAAATCGTCCTTAATATAAGTTCTCGGGAACAATTGCGCGTTTAAATAGGGTATTACATACATATATCTTTAGTTGACTAGATGTTTACGAGCGGGTCAATTAATATGATTGAAACTATATCTAACTACAAAGTCCATGCCTAGATAGAGAATAGATGCACTTCTGCAATGAACAATGAACGGTCAATTTTTGTATTAACTTTTTCTTCGCAAAAAGCAATAACAGCTCAATCAGTTCAAAAAACTAACAAACTCGATAAAATCCATACTAATATTATAAATGCGAAAGTAACTCTGTCTGTCTGTCTGTTACTCAATCACACCTAAATTACTGAACCAATTTGCATGAAATTTGGTATTGAGATATTTTGATACCCGAGAAAGGACATAGGCTACCTTTTATTGCGAAATATGTACCACGGGAGAAGCCGGGGCGGACCACTAGTGTAAAATAATTTTATTTAATCATCATGTTTTGAAACTCGTTACGTCCTTAAAATAAAGCTTAATTATTCAAAAATGATAAATTCGTTGTATTGTTCCTTTACTTAATCCTATTTGATTAATGTTTATAATTTTTTCTCCGTATTGCAATATTGTTAAAATATTCCCAGAGCCAAAATTTCGCTAGCACACGTTTTAGACAGTCTTTTCCTTATTAGTTTTTAGTCATGTTGTTATGTAAACATTCAATTTAGTACGAAACTCATATTTATTAAACATAGAGCAATATCGGCGAAAGTCATCCATGTAATATGAAAACGTAAAGTTCAAGTAGCGTTATATCAGTTATACGTAAGTTTGGTATTGAATATTGTACGAGCCTTTTATATTGACTTTCCTTTGCGAACATTGTACCTCTTGGGCATATCCGTTGTCGAATGTTTTCAGTTTGCTTACTCAGTTTTAGTTGCAGCTAAATTGCACGCCTCATAAGCGAAGCGTTGAGGTGGGTACTACTGTCACTTCGCGCAAAAAATCTGATTTTTCAAACTTAAAATGTCTTTATGTATCATACATTGCACTTGTAAGATAATACATACGCACACATATTAAGAAAAAACACTATTTTTAACGTTCATGATATTTTTGATGTCATTTTTGTTATTTAAACTAGTTAAAAAACAGTTTAAAAAAGTTCTGTCTTGGACGTCCGTGTGTCTGTATGTGCGGATCCTTTTTCTTGTTAACACGATAGCGACCGAAATACTTTACTAATCGATTCTTTTTTTTTCTCTTACGCTTGAGTATGCTCAGGAATAGAACCCTTTCATTTTTCAGGGTCTGGTTCGATGTGGTTTAATTGTTATTAAATAAACAAAAATAATAATTAATAAATATTTATTAAAAAAAAATTATGAGGCGTGCACTTTTGGATTTTCCAAATTATTTCAAAATTGAACTAAGAATAAGATTGAGTATGTGTTCAAACAAAATTAACTGAGCACTTCGTGTTGTAAGTTTTATATTCTGACAAGTTTTGCAATATCATATTGAATTCTGAGAATAGCATTTTTACTCGAGCTCAACACGAAAGAAAGCGCAAACTTTTACATTTGATTGAACTTTAATTTCACATTTAGGCACATTTTTATGACCTAAATATTTAAGCTTTAATTTCTCATAGTACATATTGAAAATACGTTAAATTATTTCCTTCTGTAATCTTGGCATATGTCGAAAGCTAATCCATACTAATATGTATTATAAATGCGAAAGTAACCCTGTCTGTCTGTCTGTTACTCAATCACGCCTAAACTACTGAACTAATTTTCATGAAATTTGGTATGGAGATATTTAGATACCCGAGAAAGGACATAGGCTACTTTTTATCCCGGGAAAATGACGCAATCCCGGAAATCCCACGGAACGGGAACTATGCGGGTTTTTCTTTCAAAACGCGGGTGAAGCCGCGGGCGGAAAGCTAGTATTACATAAAGCGACACAAAAATCAATTTTACAAGAACAGTATTGTATCCAGACGACACATATTGTCCCATAGCTAATGTAGTGAACCGGGAAAGTTTTAATTAAATACACGAATGTAGTTTCTAAGCAGTTTGCTGAGGATCGTTCGGCGAGTTATTTTTTGTCTCGATTGTTCTTGATAACTATATTATTACATGTATATCTAATGGTACTTCAGTGCGAATATACGAGATTGAAGCAGGCTTTGTTATTGTAGAAGGATACTTACCATTTAACAATATTAAATGATATATTTCAATGATGTAGCCTGTAGGTTTGAGAGTCTTTACGTAAAGGAGAAATCATAATGCCGGATGCCCATTCAATCTTTCTCATCAAAAATGATAAATGAAATTTCATATTTTTTTTGTTTATAGATACATAATAAGAATTTCCCCATGGAGTACTTTTTTGTAATCGTGTATGATGCTTGCTTTGATGATACGTAAGTAACCCTTTTATCGTATTCCCTTCAGGTTTCACGTCTTGTAGCTTCAGCGAATATTCAAAAAGACTCATGAATAAAATAATTTCAATTTAACCTACATTCACCGACGTTTCCCGTTTTAATAAATATTTAAAATTGTTAAAAGCCACTACAGCGGCAGGTACTTATAAAATATCTTCTACGCGAATTATAAAGAATATATTTTAATTCAATGCTAAAATAATACTGAAATTCTTATTTTTTATGCATGATTTATATGAATTTCATAGTAAAAATAGTTAACGCATCGTTGATCACATCATAAGTCGGGTCACCGCGTGCGAACTGTGTTGAAATGAGAAATATTTTTTTAGCCTCTAATAATTTTTTCAGAGAAGCATCTCTAACTATATTCGTTGGCAAGAGATTTGATGAAAATATTCAGGGAATTTATTTTTTGAAACTATAATGTTATTAAAATTATAAATAAAACGTGATATTAAAAAAAACTCTACAAAAAGTATAGTAATGATATTGTTAAATCAAAACCAAACTTTAAAGCTTGAATGTCTCCTTAGCTGAAACAATGAAAATACCACCGATTTTAGAATTTCCTTAATAGTCTTAATTGATATTTAGTAAATAAACATTTAAATCTGTCAACTAACTTCACGTCGGTATGCTAATAAAACATTAACCCTCTTTGAAAGTGTTTAATATATTTTAAATAAATTATGAAAATGAATAATATCGTTGTTTCCGTGAACGAAACATTTGAAATATATATCAGTATATTGCTTGGAAGAGATTTCTTCTAAGCAATAAGGCCGCCTTTCGTACATATGTCCCTGTACTATTTGTGTGTCCTGGTATGTATTTACAATAAAGCATAAATAAATATATCAATCTAAAGTACTATAAATAAAAAGCAAAGCCGCCTCTACATTTGGTATTAATTATAATATAATCGTCATAGAGATAGCACGTAAATTTGCAACAATACAAAAAACCATTTAAATGCATGTTTCGAACAGCATTTATTAACACGGAAATGTTGTTCAGATCCTGTAATTATTGCGGTTTTATATAAAAACTTTATACGTCTTAGTAGGTAGAGTGTTAGTTTTGTAAAAAAGATTATGTCAAATGTATATGTTCCTACGTATTAATTCTTTCGATTTAACAATTATTTTTTTGAATAAATGAGATCATCAAAGGAAACCATAATTTGTTTCGTTCTATTAAAAATATACATTAAAACCGTAAAGTTTAGCCAATTTATACATATAGCGTAACACAATTAATTACACACTTGATTTTGTTTTCCCAGAATTGGCGTGTTACGCCCAATTCCGAGGTTTCTAATTAACCATATGAAAAGCATCGTTATACGTTTAATATGTTCATAATTTGCGTGGCCATTGTAAAATCATGATATCGAACCGCTAACTCCATTGTGTTCAGGATAAACACCAAGGTCACTTGAATAATGCGATAATAATGGTCTAGAGTGCTTTTAAAGTATTATTATTGATAGTACAGTCGAAATTGTTATAATAACGCACGCTTATAATGAACTGTATATGTTTTTTAGCATTACGATTTATGTGTGTATTAACTACGAGAAAACTGAAGGAACTTTTAGCGAAGCAAATTAAAATTTAGCATATTTAAAAATATTACTCGTAGAAACTTTACAGGTACTTATTATTATAAGTATCTATAATTATTATTATATTCACACAAGTTTAAGACTCTATTCGCGACTCTATGCATTCTAAAAACTATATTTCGCTATTAATTATAAAAGAATCATGTTTATTGTTGAATATTTTTTGCAAGTAAATGCTCGAGAAGAAAAATTTGTGGCAACTTGACTGTATCGTACATTTAATGGGAAACAAAAGGAAACAACAGACCAACATCAACAGGAACAATGCTACAGATCCATAATAAAAGTATACAAAATTAAATGTCATTGTATAGAAAAGAACATACCAAGGCTCTATTTCCATAACATAAACCGTAATATAATATTAATACTACCTGTACATATTTATATCTACTATGCCGTAATTTGAACTTTTTTTTTGTAGTCAAAGAAGCTTAAAGATTACATTAAAATTATATATTTACATATATATAAAAGGTAAATAACTGAATATAAATCAAAATACATTGCATTTCTTCAAAGGTGATGTCAAAGGTGGTTACTATTTATACAATTAATTGACATTACCTAATTAGTAATTACTTAGTACTTAATGTCCTACTCAAAAATACCACTTTCATAAGGAAAACCTCAAAAACGTATTGTACATAAAATATAAGTTTAATTTATTTTTAATTCGGAAGTGTTTTATCAACGGTTTCCTGGTTGTTTTCATTTTGTCTTATCGCAAGTAAAAATGGCTTGAACGTGATCTGATGCTCCTCGTTGTAATTTCGTTTATAAATTAAAATTCGCTTATCATTTATGAATGATACAATAAAGTGCGTTACTGGCTTTTTGAATGATCTACTAGTTATAACACCATGGTTTCGCTTCTATAAAGCAGTTTTGGAAAAGGCAGACGGAGATAGACGGACGAACAGAGGAGTCATAGCAATAGGGCCATTTTATCCTTTTTGTAGAGAACCCTAGAAAACTTATATAACCTATCGCATAATACATATATAAATGTCTTCCTTAAAATATGTAAATTTTCATGTTACTATCAAAATAAATATATCACAATACATATTCGGTCATTCACTGAGTACTTCCGTTATAACGCTAAACAAAACATTATAGAATTGTTTATTTTTCATATAAACCCGGATTCTTTTTACATTGAAAGGAACCTCGTCCGTTAATTTGTTAAATCATAGTACCTAAGTACGGTGTCACGACAAACGTGACAATTTTGCTACAAGTTATTTAGATAAACAACATTGTAAACATACAGTTTTTGTATTGTTTCTTATATATTTTCAGTTAATAGTGTAAAGGGTTAAGAGGTACGTATCTTTGGGGGCGATGGCGAAATTGCTTGCAATCGTTTATTATAATAGTATTCTGTATTTTCAATTGATTTCTTCTTTATAATCGAGAAAATTGAAAAAAATCAACGTGACTTTAAAAACAGATATTTCCTAAATGCATTACAAAGAAATTCATAACGACAGGTTTAGTAATTTGCCCATTTTTCAATAGTACCTACCTACTTTAAATGGATGGATCAATTTTAGGATGACAACTAGCAGATAGACCATGTTATTACAATAAGAATATTATAGAATATGAAAAGGGAAATATCTGCGCAATATCTTTGACTTAAACCAACTACCTACAAGCAAGAAACAGCCAATAATATAAAACCTAACAATGTACCGCAGATAAGATAGAACACAGTATATCTAATTTAATTCGTTCACGGTCTTGATTAAATAACCTTTAACCGAACAATGGATCAAACCGTATATACAAAGAGCACTGTATACATTCAGGTGTACCTATGTACTTGAAGTACTCTTAAGCCCACTCAAACCAAAGCCAACGTCGCTTTTTTCATTTTCTTGCCCTTGAATTTGACCTACAACTACAATACATCAGATCATGAATTTGATTTGATGAATTGGGAAATCGATACAGGTCCATTCAGTTAAAACATAATGAAAATCATGTTTAGGTACAGCTGCAGCTTTGTACACGCATCGTGGTAGTTGTAAAATTTCTTAAAATATGATTAAGATAATTTCGTTAAGGATCTATGTGTCTTTCTTTTCGCTCATGTAAGGAAAAGAGGACAGTTACCATGCCTTCTAAAGATTTTACAACTCATTCTTTAATATCGAAACGTCTAAAAATGACTTCAACCAATATTAACACTACTATTGCTCCTTCATTCCTTGCTAAAACTATTAATATAAAATTAATGTAAACAACAATGAGTACAAATACCCAAACAAACAATAATTGTAGAACACAACACAATAATAGAATAGGTCTGTAGCCCTTATAATACTCAGAATTACCTCCAAAGGGTTAAATTTCAAAGACGCTGTGTTATCAACAAGAATGGTCTTAGCATATTTCACAAGATTAGGGTCATTTTATCCAGCTTAATTGTTCCTTTTTATCGGCATAACCCATACAATTTCATCCATCTCAGTTTCATTTCTATATTACACAAAAATACCAATAAAAACATATTACCAAATGCTATGCTCAGTTATTTTTAAAATCTGGTCCTTTTGTTATTTTTAACGTCTATAAATAAAATCTCATTCAACGTAGTGTCAATACAATACAAGCCCCAACTGTAAATACATGCAAACAGATAGAAAAAGATACCACTGTCGGAAGCGTCCACAAATGTGTTTTATTTAACTTTTGCTTCAGATCTTCAGTACTTTTCATTCTTTTCAATTTAACTTTACTACTTTGAATGCATTTATGTTCGCAATATGTTTTTATTTGCGGAGGTTTAATGTAACAATGTGTTGTCTAATAAAACATTGTATTTTATACGTAGGAAGACAAAACAAAACTGTTCAGAAAGTTATAGTGTTTTCGTTTATTTCTAGAGCTGACTCTAACATCATTTTGCACGCTTTTATTTCCTTTGCATTTTACTAAAATCCTGCTTTTTGTTTATATGCGAATATTTTTCTGTAGAACTCCTGCTCCATTTTATATAGAATATTTTTATGCATTATTTTATGATGCTGCAGCCTCTGAACACAAGGGTATTCTTTAAATAATTAGGTAAATAATAAATATTAACATTCCTAGAAATCATCTTATACATATAATCAGAATACGGGTAAGAATCATACGTAAAGCTTAGACAAGTACCTACTACATCCAAGCTAACAGACGATCCTCTTAAATCTTCAAACAGATTATATTCAATCATATTTCACTACATACATTACTGAATATTCCAGAATGATCTTAAAGTACCCTTCGAGAATTTTCTTTAAATTCATGTCCATTATAGAGTGGCTACCTTAATTCAAAGTCAAGTATTGTAGATAATCTTTTTGTTGAAAGCAGAACGAAGTCGTCTCTGTCAAAGAGAGTCGAGGACCATCGGCGGACCGATGATGCAGATAGGTGAAAATTAAAACACAAGTACCCGCATAATGGCTGTATACATTTTTTAAACACGTCGCAAATTATAATCTTGAGACATTGAAGCTTTTAATGATTAATGAGACACGTTCATACGTATTTATAATTAGATAGTTGAGAGCATTTTTCATGGACGTATTGAGATTTATAACACGTTTCTAATTTATGCGTTATATGACTTATATCACAGATGATTATATACATAGTCAAATTAATATATTATAAGAAATGTAGTTTAATTGACAAAAAGCTTTTACTGCAATTATGATGATTTTCAAAAGACCTGACCTTTGTTCTTAAATTGCTAATTCTTTCTGATTTTTCGACATTCTTGGGTTTCTAGTAGTGTCCTTTCGGCCCTTGTACATCGAACCTCGTCAACATGACTAATAAAAAAACTTTGTATAATGCGTTATCTGTTACCAGTTACACACTATTTTACATTTAGAGGTTAGTTCTCGTGAGCGTATAATCTGCACCTGATTTCCCAAAGGACACATCAATCAAATGCATATATTAGACCCGGGATTCGTATAATTGTGCTTATGAACTGATAAACTGGCGTTGTTTTATAATATGACAATAAAGTGAACTGTATTAACTGTAGTATCGTGGCAGTAAAAGCATTTTATGCAATGTTTGCAAGTCAATTAAAATTATAATGAAAACATTTACTAAAACTAATATTTAGATATTAAGTTGATTGATATAAGAGATATTAAGTTGCAATTTTTTATACAGTTAATAATTATGTTTAAATGTTCATTTATGTAAAATACGTAGTAAAGGCTTTCCCAAAACAAGTTTAATCCGAATCAATAACAAAGCATCACAAAAAATCTAAATAATTTCACCATCCACCAAATTAACGTTGGCACTCCACTGCAGGAAAACTCAAAGAATTAGCGCGCGCATAATAACTAACGAGGCAAATACTTGTATACTTACAGTTACAAGTGTGAATACTAATTTTCAAAAAATATCGTTCACAATTTTCGTGTTACAATAGCTAAACATTCTAAAGACGCTACGTAAGACGGCTTTTCAACCAGCATTCATCTCTTGAAATTAATTGGAGACGCTCCACTAGCAGTACTTGCTTTGTAC
>CAJQZN010039220.1:383-23487 GCA_907164685.1 Colias eurytheme | reverse complement strand
CGGTTCCGCGGTCATGGTTTCGCAGCGGAGGTGTGCTACGGGCGTTAATGTATTTTTTATTATTGCTACTAATATTTTATTGTTTTCATAAACATGTTCAAATACTATTTTTTCTTAAAGAACATAATATATATAGTTAAGACTCGTATTGTTCACATTTTCGTTAAGATAAAGCCCGCATTAATTATAAAATAACAATAGCTAATTATTGTACTTGAAATGAGTGAATTCCAAGCTCAAGTTCAAGTAATATAAACAAGACATAACAATATTTCAATGAAAAAATAAAAATATAATAATCGTTTCTATTCCCACAAATCCTTTAGATCGAGACGCGGCTAACATGACTGTGGAAAATTGGTTAGCTGTTCTCGGCTAGGTATATAAATGTATATTATAGATATATCTATATACCTACCTACCCAGCATACTTATGGTGGTGTGCACCAATCGGATACTACTATTAAGAAATTAATGTTATCAAAACAAAAACTTTTCATTAATCTTGTTAAAAAATAAATAATATTATGCAAAACTTCATTTTCACACTTTCATGAAAGTACACTTACATTTGAAGATTTAAGGCGAGATCAAAGTGCTTTTAAATTTAATTAAGGCGCAGGTATCTCACTCTAACAAAAGAGTTAACCTCGGTTTAAAAGTGCACGTTCAAAAGTTTCAAATTATTTACCGCAGACAGCCATAAATCCCGCTAACACGGATTCTCTTTTATGAAGGTGAAAATAGAGAATTTTCTCTCGTAAAGTAAAATAAAGTCGAGTCTAGCCTCGATTTTACTGCTACATCATAAAGTACTAAAGAACTGTGATTGATCGTTTATTGTGTTGTCTATTTTTATATTATATAAAATGCTGAAGGAATTTATAGTTGAAATAGACTCTGATTGATAGCAGTTCATATTAAATTATAAAAATCTTTGTTATTTTAACAGAGAAATACTAACTGACGATGGAATTTTGTTGTGTATTAAATTGCTGTTTTTATTTCTCGATTTGATAAAACTCCATTTTATTTTAACAATAACTTTAGCAGCAGCTTTTTCAGCTTTGTTAGTGATATAATTTTTAGTGTTTTCACTGCAAGCCTTCTATGGTTTTTACTTTTCATTGAATGGTGAACGCTGGACAAATACGGATTGCCGAGGGATAGCAGATGTTATAACTTTTTAGTTCTAAAACATATCGATTTAATCACGATTCTTTACCAATTGGAGTATTGATGAATTGAATCCATACTAATATTATAAAATATGCGAAAGTAACTCTGTCTGTCTGTCTGTTACTCAATCACGCCTAAACTACTGAACCAATTTGCATTAAATTTGGTATGGAGATATTTTGATACCCGAGAAAGGACATAGGCTATCTTTTATTGTGAAATATGTACCACGAGCGAAGCCGGGGCGGACCACTTGTTTGATATAAAATTGAATTTAATTTTTGCACACTCGTCTGTACTCGAACCCTTGACCTTTCACGAACTCAGTTATATCAAACTAACCTTAAAAATATGTATTGCAAAACGAGCGTTTAGTTCCGTCAATTCCTCTCCAATTGTCAAAATATGTACCTGTTCCATTTTTAAAATCACACACTCCCTTCTTTTATTTTTTATTAATTTAAGGGCCAGTTCCATTGCTTACTGTTGTCACTGACAGCCTATTAAACACTTTTGGACCAAGAATTCAAATCATATCATACTAACTGACATAATATAACCTAAACAAAACATACGTCTTGAAACGGGTTTTAAAAAAGTTCTATAAACAAAAAAAAAACTAACTATGTAACTCATCTCGATATGCGATCAATTCATTGCGCATTAATGTATCGAATCACAGCCCTCGATCGATTGCCCGACATCTGTGTCTAATCGAGTGATCGCGGAAGCATGCTGATACCATTAGATAAGTGAACGTCAGGAAATTACAAACGATTAGAACGTGTAACATGGGAGTTGGGATTGTAATTTTTAATGCGGAGCAGAATTTGTAACGATTTTTTATACTTCTGTTATATGTAGTGATTTTATGTGTGAATATAGCAAGAATATAGACATTCCATATACTAAGTACTTAACATCATGGACTTTGGATTTAGGTTTTGTTAAAATGAATGTATAATGCGTAATTTTCTAAAGATTTCATACAGGGCAGTGATGTTGATGTGTGTGTGTCAATTTAAAATAACTGTAAAAATCAAATTAATTGCATTCAAATTTATGAAAAAAGTACAAGCTGCATTACGGAAAAAGAATAAAAAGAATCCAAAAAGAATGTATCATTGTGGTATCATTCGTCCACGACATTGTTTACCTCGGTCGAACATTGTTTACGAATTCCAACACCATTTCCGTTAATAACTATTGTCACACTATTGTTTTCAATTGGTTTTTATTCAAATGACATTATTCAATGCACCTTATAAACGTTTATTTGTTTTTCTCACCTAATGTATTTTTAACTACTTCAATAATGTATAATGCATATCTTAGGGCGTATTCAGAAAGAAAGCTTGAAACTTTTGTCAGCGCTGGTAACCCGCGCAGGAAAATATATGAACATGACAAGCGCCGATAAGCGCTTATAAGTTTCAAGCTTTCTTTCTGAATACGCCCTTACGTAGTAGGATAGTTAATTTATCTAATGAAGTAACAACGAATGACAGTGAATATGATAATAACCAACAAAAGATCTTTTTCATTTTCCTAAATGCTATTGAAATATAATTAGTAAAGTCTTTAGTATTTTACAATCAAGTATATTCACGTATGAAAGCTGAAATGCGGTCCTGAATGCCTTTTTAAATAACCTGGATAAAGTTGGCTTAATGGCGCTCGCTGCAACGCAAATTAACTTTTAATGTAATGGCCATGTTTGATGGACTGTTAAGAATATTATGCGCTATAATTCATTATTGCTTTTCAATAAAAGCGACGTTAAATTGTATACAATTTAGTTTTTTTTTGTGCATTTAAAGCTCGGAAAATGTCTTTTTGTAATAATAAAATGAAAATCGGTTGTTATCCTTCGTGTTCTAGCTAATTACCAAACATTGTCAAAACCTAAAAATCAACATAAAACTATTGCTGAATTAAATTTCTCTTTTAAAAAGCATTCACATACGCCAATTATTTGCACGTTTTACTTCTAAAAACGAATGAAAATACTTAGGTATTTCATTTAATACGAAAATAATAATTTAAATACAAGTTTAGAGATAAAATTAAACTTAGGATGAATTTTATTTACATTTCCACATAAACTTTGAGTTTGGAAGGAAAATATAAAGTTTATTTTACTTGAATCTCAGAACGTACCCTCAAGTTATTTAGCTGGGTTAAGTAACTCCAAGGGACTTAAATCTAATTAAAATTGTGTATTCATAGCATTTTGTAGGAGGCGATACATTTAATGAGACTGGCAAACATTTGTTATGTAAGTAGTTTGGTAGACAGACCTTGCGCCACCTCTATTACCTCCTTGAGACTTCATCATCATCTATTTGATTAATTCCTAAAACATTAAATTATCCATTTCTAAGCATACAGTTTAAAAAGGGCCACTAATATGAGGGGGATCAGTATGTACATCTCCTTTTTCATTTATTTTAACCAAAAAAGTGGATAAAATAAATTCCAATAATATAATTTTTTTGTGTCAATGAAAGTTGTAAATGATATTAACAATTTCATTATAGAATATAAAACACGAAGACTTCAATCTACGTACATTTCTAACTCATATTTTATAACAAATTTTAAAAGTAAACCTATAAGGTACTATCACAGTATTACAATATTATTTCCTACAGTAAGGAATCGCCTTTGATGTCGCGCGATGCCGCCGCCAGCGTAGGTACTTACGCTGCCACACGAAAATACGCTAGGGTTGCAACAAATGGGAAATAAAACAATTTTGATTATTAATGTTATGATGAAATCATTTATTCATATGTACATTCAAAATAATTGCGATTATTAAATCTGATGTAATTATTTGTTCATAAATATATAATTACAGATATTGCACTGCTAAATATTATTTACGTGGACACTTTATTTTTGGATGTTCTTAATTGTATATTATACCATTTAACTAAGTAATGCATTCGCATTGGGATGTACAATCTGATTAGAAAATAATGAGGACAACATATACATAGCTTTGATTTTAATTCAACAGATACAATTAATACAATCTTTCTGAAATATTGTTTCCTTCTGGGATTTCAATGTAGATTTACATCCGTAAACGGAACAGTTTTTGCGCGTCATAATAGAATATGTAAGTACCTATGTATAATAGCTGTGTTTTACCTGAAAATAAAACACATATTAAATACTTACCTATATTTGAAGCTTACTTCATTGAGAAGGCACCTAGCTTTTTCCGCCTATTTTGCCCTCTCTTTCCGTTGTATATATGCTATCTCTCTCGCACACCTCTCCACCAGGTGGCGGGGCGCACGATAATGTGCGGGCGCTGGATGTTTTTTCATTGAGTCGAAATCCACAACAGGTGGACGTTAAGTGTAAGCTTCAAATATAGGTAAGTATTTAATATGTGTTTTATTTTCAGGTAAAACACAGCTATTAAACACTTGACCGTAATTTGAAGCTTACTTCATTGAGACCTGCTTGTTACCCACCTGGTGTACAATGTGACGCCAATGTGAATTTGAATACATAAGTAATTACTTATTTCTTTATTTGAAAGAGTAAGGTGTGCAGATAGTATACTACTAATAAATCACACAAATTTTTATATTATATAATATATTAACAATCCCAGATGAAAAGTTAATCAAATAAGAACCAAAAAGTTAATCATAATGATTAAAAGTATTAGAACTTATGAGATTGGTTCAAGCGTACCTTAGTTAACCTTTTGGGCTTGAAAAGTTAAAGTTACTACAATTTCCACTATCTTTAGCGTAAATCTGCGAAAGCGCCAGTAACGACTTTCAATTACGCATTTAGATGTTACTTACAAAATGAAGCAACAGCTGATCCCGACGAGGCAAAAATACCTCAAACTCAAACCTTTATTTATTCAATTAGAACTCTGCAGAAGCATCATTGAATCATCTTAACATAGAATTACCAAATGTCTCAACTCACACAGTTTTAACCCAACCTGCTACAAGCGGACATGAAGAGACCTTGGTCCTTACTTTTGGGGTCAGAAGTAAATTTAAAAGGTCACCCCTTGAATAAGGCAATAAAATAACAAAACAGGTAAATGGTTTAAATTATAATACAGATTTTTAACATCCAACTAAACCGTGCGGTATCTTTTAATGTTTAGAGCCAACGTCGCAATCATAATCTAAACATGGCTGGTACTTTCAGTACAATGCATGAATTATTTATTTAAAACTGATAGGTCATAAACTCTGTACTGGAAACAAATATACTGAACTCAAGAGACTAAAATGATAAAGAGCTTATCTGTGTCCCAAAACTGCAATTACTACAGCTAAGTACGTTACTTTTAATCAATTCAGTTTTAAGATATAATTATGATTTACATCAGAACTTATATACCGAAAGTCTCGGGACTACATAACGTGACTTATTTATAATAGTGTTTGTGCATAACACTAGGCAGTCAACAGCTATATGAACGTCAGATAGGAAAAGAGCCAAATTTATCCAGTCAGTAATAAAGGATTTTAACTATGCTTATTATAATTCAACCAACTACTACTAGCTACTCCGTACGTCTTTTGGGTAGACGGAGGCAAATAGGATTTTTATTCCAACTATATCATTTGATATTTTGAAAATGTACTCCACATTTTCATACCGTCAGAGTCATTTTGCAGATTATAGTGGTGCAGCACTGAACACTGTCTATTAGGTGGCTGGTGCTGCTGACCGGGCCTTCAGTTCCGCTTTCCAGAATACCTTCACCCTTCTAGGTGCTACTACTACTGAAATAGCGGTACTCTATCGCGTCGTTCAGGTCTCTAACTGACAGGATTTCTCATATTATCGTAACAACCTCGCTCGTTCTAATGCTGGGGCCACACTAACGGGAAATGCCATTAATTAACGCGATAATGGACGTTAACTTTAGGTGTAGCCAGTATTATTTAACAACGGCATTAACATTGCCGTTTGGCGAGGCGATAGCTTTATCGCGAGAATTAACGCAATGAAGCGGTCACACTACGTCCATCTTGCTAGAATTTTAGTAAAATTAACGCCGTTTTTATCGCCAACAATCGGCATTCACGTTGACCGTTCAAGTGTAGCCACCCACTTAACGCCTTAAAAATTATCGGAATAATTATCGCGATAAAGGGCATTAGACGTTAGACGTTAGTGTGGCCCCAGCATTACATCATACATTACATTAGAACAAATTATCGCCAAGGAATTCTGCTGCAGGATAATGGCAAGAGAGATTATAAGCTTAACTATGCATTATTATGCTCAGGAATATGGTGGATTTTGAATACTATCGTCGTCTGAAAGTATCTCCTTTCGATTAACTTCATTAAGGATGCAGATCTGATCCCATCTCTGTTCCGTAGGAATGCTACGACAGTCTAAACGTTACACTGGACAAAGAAAATTGCCCTAAATATAGTCGGTTGTTCCAACATCCGTAATATGGCTAGCCTACCTTGCTAGCCCTTGATTGTAACTGCTACCAATGCAGGCATTGCTCTCGTCTTGTCCACAGTTGTGCGAGTGCAAAAATGAAGAACAGAGCTCGTGGGGAGCTATGTCCAATGAATCTGTGTTAAGATTATGACAGTATAGGACAGTTAGCTGTGGATGCGAAGACAGGACATTACTTTATTCATCCGTAAACACGCGAGGCAGCCACGGACAGCGATATAGCAAGAACTAAACTAGCAAAGTTTAGTTCGCTTACCAGACTTATATTTTAAAAGCCGTATAGTCTGTACCTACTGCATTTCATTTATTGCCCCCCCCCCCCCCCTCAAAGCAAAGAAATGAACAGTCATTTGGCAGAGCTTTCTCGTTAGGGTAGGGGTTCCAAGTAATATCTAATAATAAGAGGCTTTTGTTTGGATAGATTGACTTTCCGTTATTTATCCTCTATCCTATGTAACTCAACAGTCAGTATTCTCAGTATTCGTTGAGTACTTAAACGTTTTACGTAAATAGTTGTATATAACTTTATTATACAATATAATAATCCTGGTGGGATGACAAGAAACTTGTCTAACAAACGATTATCCTAATCCCTCAGCGATTTATTGTTTGAGCCCTGAAGAAAAATCTCATGGGTGCAATAATGAGGTCAAATGGGTTGAAAAACGAGTCAAATAAATTGCCTACAAGACCGGGCAACTAAAATAGGCCTATGAGAGGTCAAATATACGTAATCAATCGTTTGAAATTTGAAATTTGATTTTGAATCAATCGTCATTTGTTACATTCAATCGCTTTGCGATTAAAAAATCTCTTCCGATGTTTTTATATGAAAATTGGTCGGCTAGTGCCATTGAATGACGATACCAAACATACCGTTGACACAAGGCTTGGTGACAATCCTCGAAACCACCGCCACAAATCATCTGCGAGATGATATTTGATCCGACTCGCCTTCCTTTGTTGTGAATAGGCTTTACATTGGTAAATACGATTTGTTCAATTCCAATTTCCATAATTGGTAAACCAATGGTGGTTTCCTGATTCCTGAAGCGTAAACTTTTAGGATACGAAGTATCAATTTCATGCGCCCATTATTTGACGTCTCTAACCTTTATTGTATTTATTAGGTCATATTACTATACTGCCCACTGTGAAGAAGATTTCAAAACCTTTTTCTACCTACCTTAGAAGAGTGAAGATCCGATACGGTTATATCCAAAACTTCTTTCGTGGGTCCTCGTTGACGAAAGCAAATATCTATGATCATTTTAATGATCAATCCTTTATATATTTGCACCAATCGCCATCAAAGCCCCGCGAGGGCTGATATATATTTGCACCATGTCTCCGTGAGGTACTGTTGTAGTCAAAGCCCCGCGAGGGCTGATATATATTTGCACCATTTCTCCGTGAGGGACGGTTGTAATCAAAGCCCCGCGAGGGCTGATATATATTTGCACCATCTTTTCCGTGAGGGACGGTTGTAATCAAAGCCCCGCGAGGGCCGATATATATTTGCACCATTTCCCTGCGAGCGACAGCTGCGCGAGGGATGTTTTTAACTAGAAATAAGTAGGGCCTGCCAAAAAATGCTTAAGAGACACCCTGCGAGGGTGGATTTGACCTGGCTAACCCCTGCGAGGAGTAGTGGCCACATTTATGTATTCTGCTTCGAGCAAGGATACACCTTAGTGCTAATATAAAATTAGCAGTAAATAATCATTTAAATAATATAGCAATTAACAAGGTCCTTTAACTTATTTTCCAATGTTAGCGACAACTGTCCAGGATGAATTAATAAGAATTGATTTGACAATGGTAATTAATTATTATGTTTATATAAAAAAGAACTAACTATTTAATAAATTCATAATTCAAATCAATTCACTAAATTTTAAAATGAACTTCGATTCATATTTATTTTTGTTCATGCAATCGATGTAACATTTAGTTGCTTTATATCCGTTAACATTCCTTACGAACGCAACCATACCGTCGTAGGACGTTATATTTAATTGAACAAAATAATCTCCACTCACCCGCAATTTTTTACTTTTTGTCAAGGTGTACAAGTTTATAATATTATTCTAAAACGTTAGAAGTGAATTGTAAATCCTTTGAAATAAATGTATCTAAATCTAATTTATATTAAGGTATCTCGATAATTATTATACGATAACCCTTTCAGCACAAGTTCAGTAAACCAAAGAATTTAATTGTAAAATTTTGGTACTTACTCGTTTAAACAAAAAAGTTGCATCATTTGAAACATAGGAAACGTAATTTTCAATCAAATTAGCCGTGTAATATGTCTATTTTCACATAAAAACGGATCAGAATAATACTCATAAAAGGACACGTATAGACTACGGATAGTTTTGAATGTGTGGTACATTCATGGTACGTATCTACTGTACATGAGCGAATTCCATCATTATTCAGTTGAGCGGTAACTCCCGTACGATTTATAAAATAATATCACAACATGTTCTGACATGTCGTGACTTCTTGGAGCTGACTCATCTCGTTCGATAATTTTTAGTTATAAACTATTATAGGAATTCCGAATCGTTCCTAGCGATAACGACAATGTAATAAAGTCGTAGCAATGGATTGTATGCCTGTAAAGCTTTGAGTTGGCTCATATCCATACTAAGTAGGTATTAATTGTAATTTTTCCAAGAAAAATTCACTTGTAACCTTGTAATAAAAACACATTATTAAAAATGAAATAAATAATTAAAAATATCTATATACAAGAGAGGGTATTTGATATATCTAGTAATATCAAATAATCACAAAAGTAATATTAACGATTCGAGTAAAGCCGAACGGTAACACCGTTAAAATAGCTTTACTCACAGTATTAAAAATTCAAATATTAATTAGTACATATTGCATAATGAAATATTTCAAAAGAAAAGTTACTATTTCAAGTAAAATGTAACGGTTGTATCGTTAATTTTAAATATCTTTATTCATGCTATTAAGTATTTAAGCATATTGAAAAATAAACTATTGCTGAAGGATTCATTAAACCTCAGCATTTTAAATAAAGTCCAACGATTATACCGTTGACTTTAAAGATTTTTACTCATTTTTAAGTAAAATATTATTAGAATAGATGTAAAAATAACTCACTGTACCGATCCGACGGGATACACTTTTTAACACTTTTAGCACTTGCTTTAAGCAATACTTAATACTTAATAGCACCAAGGTTGTAGTCTTGTAGACAACCTTCTCGCGGCGGAAGCTAGACGCCAATGAAAAAACATCCAGCGCCCGCACATTATCGTGCGCCCCGCCACCTGGTGGAGAGGTGTGCGAGAGAGATAGCATATATACAACGGAAAGAGAGGGCAAAATAGGCGGAAAAAGCTAGGTGCCTTCTCAATGAAGTAAGCTTCAAATTACGGTCAAGTGTTTAATAAAATTATTACACAAAAAATACGACTGCGTCATCCTTTCGCGATAGTTAATGCAAACTCAGCGTGATTGCATTAAGCGGCCCGCGTCGCCCGACCCCCCGCCAGTTCCCCTCCGTTTCTCTGCACAAGTACATTCGTCGCCATACTGTAGGATGGTAATACTGTGGTACTATTCATTAAATATTTGTCGACCGTATTACAGTACGGCGGCTTGAAATACTCTCAGTAGCATTTACTATTTACGTAACTACAACCAGTCTAAGTGTTACGTTAGTTGTAATTAATTCTGTCCAATAAGAGGATCGTGGCCGTTCCATAGATCTTTACTGAGAAGTGAATACTACTGAATCATGAATGTTGTATTGCTAACCAAATTTCCACCACGGCGGTCAATTTCGACTAACACGAACATGTGGAAGATATAATCCAATGCACAAGTATGTATATTGTACGTAAACTGTAAACACAAGAATATTCTCTATTCTATCATTTCCATAGTCCAAATACCGACTACGATGGAAGACTGTTACTGCTTCAGACAGATCAGATACAAGAACTATTAATAAGAAAACATTCCGTTAAAAATGGTTACCCAGACGTACAATGATCAAAGAACATTTATCTATTAGCGATAACATCTATTTTATTACCTTGTCACAGACGTGCATAAAATTGATAGATATCCCTACGATTCCGTCTTATTTCCTGCAAGAGGAATTACGTGAGATCCAATTTGAAGTTACGACCGGCGTCGTAAATTGTACATAGTTGCCATTTATTACATCTCCATTTCAAAAATGTATTTAAGTGATGAGTAATCTATGGGTTGGTGACGATATTCTTGGTATTTATTTTCTTTGCATAATATACCTGAATGAATTCCATCTTTTTGGCAATTGTTCAATTTCAATTTCCTAAGAAAAGTATATCAAAAAAGATTGGAATGTTGATTATCTGATATTTAGGATTAACATCTCCAACGAATTCTAAAATAACCTCTATATTCGAAAAATTTATGGTCGCAAGAAGTTCTACCAACTTCCATATCTAAGTTCGATGCTCTTAACAACGTCTATTACAATACTTACTACATAAAGGACATACCTGAAACTACTGCACGGGTGTATAACCCAGTGGCCAGCCGCCTTCTGCCTGATGCGTTCTTTCATCAGCGCCTTCTTCGAGCCGAACAGCTTCATGGCGAGTTTGTTGTCGGTGGGTTGGAAGAGCGCCTGTAGCTGGTTTCTGAGGAAGCCCTGCTTGGCGTCTGGGGCTGGGGGCGCTGGCTCCACGGGTGTGCCGTACAATGACACATCGTCCAAGCCACCGAAATGGACTTTGCCGGTGCCGCTGCCTTGTTTCAGCGACATATCGGCGTCGCCTGTAAGTAAAATGCTGTGTTAGATACTTTATAATTGTAATTTTCGAAAATGTATAGAAACGTATTGGTTTAAACTGTTCAATATCAGTTTGCCCGTAATCTAGCCCTTCTTCTGAAATAAAAAGTTCGTTCGAAATTACAGAAAGACTAGATAATATAAGGAAAAATATTGTGGATGTAATAGATATTTTTGTAGATTTTCATAGTTCGTATGCAGATGAATAGAGCAGACGAAATATATTATTCGTTGATCGTTTAAGGATGAGTGGGTAAGCCAAATAACAGTTCCGAATGCATAATGCCTTCGTAATAATGTATTAAGAAATAGAAAAAGATACAGATAAGATACATTATTTATACAAAATATCCAGTAAATGGCATAAAGATTATGAAAGACAGACGCAGTAATGATAAAAGAAGACGATACTTATGATTAGCTTGGCTTCACAAATTTACTGACTACGAGCTTAATGGTATCATAATATCTCATCTTTTTGGCAACAGACAACGCTCTTTATGAATATGAATTGAGATAAGAACAAAAAAGACGATATGTAGATTAATATAATCAGTGTCTGTGGTTTCATATATTTTATATGTAACAGTTAGTTGAATATGTTGCGGAATGATAAGGCCTGTTGTCTTATGGAGATGATATAATCGATTTGGTATGTTTATTTCAATCTGAACTTGAGAAGAATCTTAGCGATAATCAAGTGATGTAGGTATTGGAAGAAGTAACGCCGGTTAAAAAAGATTTAACTATACATTACTATAAGACTGATTTCTTTGTCGACTTATGTGAGTGTTGTTGAAAGTATTTATTTGTTGCAACAGCAAATTTAAATAAATGTTTAAAAAATCTTGGTATCGGAAAGTATTTCATAAATGCGAGATTCCAACCATGAAGTAATTTCCACGTTAATAACACTGACGCCAAGGAGACTCGATTTAATTAGTGACTCCGTCTAGTTATTAAAACTACAGTCATTGATTAATAATTTTTTCAAGCGCACTTGAACAATATGTATTTATGCACCCATTGTGTAGATAAAGCTTAGTTTTGAATATCAAATTAAATTACCCATCATATAACTAAACTTCCGTTTATATTTAGATGAAAATCGAGTAATATTACTGAAAAAAAAACAGAACTAAGATTTATCGTACTTTTTTGCGATAGGTTCACCTAACTATTTGCAATTACTACCTAACAGCGTAAAGCGTAAAAAATAGGTAACAGAAAAATATTAACAAATGACGACACGTAACAAGCTAACAAATCCCTTGTATATCATAGACCTGTTACAACATAGGATACAATGCAAAAGCTGTAAACTATCAACGCGTTACAGATTTCATTGCACCCTCGCAAACGTTTATTAATCTAGTTCAGCAAGAAGATTGAATGAATTCAATGACCGTTCCACAATAGCATATGCAGCCGAAACCAATCGCTGTAAGGGCATTGAGGCACAATGGCTGAGGAGCGGCAATCAAGGCAAATGGTTATTGTTCTTTCCAATGTGTGCGTTTAGTTCGACCGTGTTTAGTATAAAATGCTTCCTGTTTGAACAATACGAACACAAGCGTAATACCTGTAAGTGTTCCGGTGTAAAAAAATTAAATGGCTGAAAGCTGAACGGTAAAATGTTATTGCAGATTATATGGAAGTGAAATGCAACGGAGAGAAATATTTCTTTTTTCAATTAGAAAGAAATAAAGAAAACGTTGTCAGAAGTAATTAATTTTGTTTAATTCGATAAGACTAAGAAAAAATAGTTACTAATAAAATGTGATGTGAATGAACACGAAGATTACCTACGAACATATAAAGGTGAAAATTAAAAGTTCCTTATGAAAGTTAGACGACGAGTGAGACAGAAAAAATTCTTCTAAAGAAAAAATATGGATTTTGTTTCTTATATAAAATTACTAAAATATGAAAGAGGAAATTATTGTAAGTAATTGCGCATTTGCAACACCATTAATTAATGAACATGCGAAAAACAACAAAATAGTTTACCAGCTATTATTTATTAACTTAAACATTTAATTGAGTTTCTGTCATATTATGTTTAAACACGAGTAAAAAATATTAAATTTATAATCATATATATTCTTGGTATGATGATACATCATAATACCTATGTTTAAAGCGCTTAATATACTGTCACTAATATGCATAGCTTGATGCAAACAAATAACTTTAATTTGTAATTACCTTGTCTCAATGTAACAAAAGATAAAATATATTGTTAAATATTCATCATTCGTAGTTTTAGAATGTTTCTATGAAATCATAAAGTGTTATATTTCTAGACTTTGATCTTAAAACAAAACAGTATATTGTAGCATGTATAAAAAAACAATGCCGTATGAAAAATGTACGTAGTTCAATAAAGTTTGATATAAATTACTCAAGCTTCAGTACACATGATCTGGCGTAAAGTTGATGAATGTGATGACGACATTTGATACACAACAGTGCATGGCGCTAAATGTGGAAACGAAATCATAGTGCTTATTCTATTAAAAGATTTTAAACCACGCTAAATTTTAACACGTGCATTAACGTTTTAATGACTTGCAAATGTTCTTAGAATGGAATGTGAATAGATTTTTTGTTCGTTTTCGATACAATTTTTAAATGTGATAGCATAATGATTGTATATCGTAAAATTTACTGAAATGGAGTACTTATTGCATGAATTTTATAGTTTGAGGAGTTCATTCATTCAGTTGATGTTATCTACAGCTATTTCAAAACTATCGTCACATAAAAATTACAATATAAATCTCATTAAGGGTCAAATAGAACATGATTATTATCAGTAAGTAAACTGGCCCTTAATCTCTTCATTAGTGAAAGCGAAAATGAACCATAGACGTAGAACAAACTTAAGGCACAGTCATTTGATTGTCTAGGACAGTTATACCGTGGACTTGGCATAACAGCTGATAAAACACGATTAACAATGAGCCAGCGACACTTCATTGATACAAGTGTTTAATGTAATTTGAGGATGGCAATGAGAACTATCGAGCTAAACTATCTTGGCTTATTTGATAATTTCTGAACCTTAAGATACCTACATATAAATAAGTCTATATTTCAGGTACAAACGTAACTTATAAATGTATTTTTCAGCTAAAGACTTAACGCTAATTTATTCCATAAAAAAGCCAATGTTACACATAAAACATTTTTAGTTCGTTATACACAACAAGATTTTGATGGATTAAAAATCTATAGCGCTGTCTATCCGTGTCTATGCATAAATTAAACGCTGAAAATATAAAACGTGTTTTTACTGGCGTGACAGTTTATATCGAAACAGATTACCTTATTCCAGCTTTAACACCTACAAGTAATAAATTTTAAGCACAGCTTAATGTTTGAGGTTATAAATTTTATTATAATTTAAGTTTCAGACATGAATCAATATCAAAGAAAAAATCTTTTTGAACTAATTCCATATTTTCAAGAACTATTTAAATGTGAATCGGAACAATTAAAAAAATTATATTTTTAGACTATAGCAGAGCAGAAAAAGAAGAATAATGATGTTAAACTTACATGCTGATTGTAAAAATATAAATAAGCAATGTAAACAATGTATAAACCATATCAACTCATATTAAATTTTTTTCACTATACCTGTGACTATACTCTAAGAAGATATTCTATAAGTCATTAAAAGCAAATACAATGTTATAGCGTTGTAGTGTCCAAGTTAATTAAGTTCCTTAGGATGTGTGGTCACGAGATATGGCCACGTGATTGTTGTAGGAATGACAAATCAGTGGTGTTTATTTGTACTTAATGTAGCCTTAGAAGGGAAGAGCAAGTTATAATTAAAGGGAAAAATTATCAAATTAGTCAATCATACAATTTAGCTAAGGCAGATTTTTTAGTAAAAAATATTTTCATGTCATTTAATGCACTAAATAACTAACGGTTAATAATAAATGACGACGTAACAAACTTTTTAGCATTGCTTTGAATTAAAACTTTTCTTCAGTTTTCGTTGGAGAGAATAATAGATGAGTATTTTTGCAAAGGACTTTTGGATATTTTGTGAAATATAATACCAACCTTTATACTCCTCTCAATTTAAACATTTATCTACCAGGGAGAAAAATATACATCTGCAGTCAATTATTAAGACTGTTAAAAATAGATTGATAATTTCTGAACCTTAGGATAAGTTTGTTAGTACACATTAACACTGCTATTATGATTTAAAGCTATTCATTTAAAGTCGATTAAGCTTATCAGAGTTTTGCATCCCTTCCGGCCTGCGGTAGCGACACAATAATTTTCCAAAAACATTAAAACATTTTGCTTTTAAACTTAAGAGAAATATATGAAAACATGTTATGTAGATCGATATGTGTTTAAAAAATATGCCGTTTTTATTTTGAAACAATTACGTAACGCATTAGGAATCGGTTCAGAAATTAGTCATGTTATAACTTATAATAGCCACAAGGCGTATAAAATTGTGTATTATCAACGCATTTTCCTCTCAGAGGAAAATATGCAATAACGAGGAATGCTAAGAGTTAACATTCCATGGCTATCGCTTATATAGAATTTTGATTAACAGTTTGCGTAATAAATTGCAATTTGTCATATTTGTTTTTATCATACTTTAGTTAAATATAGAATGTAGTGTGTAAGTACTGAACGTTACACGAAAAAAAAAATATGTAGATTACTCGAAAATTTTCATTTTCATTTTTATATTTTTCATATATCGTTCATCATCGTTTTGTTTACATGTTACATAAGATAAAAAATATAAGAGTCAAATTAGTAGATTCATGAAAAATATTTTATATTGTAGAGAAAGCGTTACTGGTAAATTGCATTTCACATGATGTCATATAGGTAGTTCATAAAAAAATTTTGCAGATATTTTTTAATGATGCTGTTGCATGCCAGGATTATTACAACAACAACTTACCTTTAGGCATTTTGGATGGTGTTCGTTTAAATTTTCCTTTAAACGAAGCCGTGATGATTGGTTTTATTTACAGCCAGGTTAAATATAACATCTCATGCGGACATCGCATAGACTAACAAAAACACAGACAGCACCGACATATACACCACAGATTAGTTTCACACAAATACGCTCTACTTTCTTATTTGTACTATAAATTCTATTCCTAGTTGACTAAGTTTTGGCTTTGGATTTGGCTGAAAAACAAATTGTTCATTAGATATAAGACCACACGAATTTTAAATGATTTGACGTTGTCGCTCAATTAAAAAGCTCATTAATAGTTTGTTTGTGAAGCTTCCGTTAAGTCGCATAAGAGCATTGACCAGGCTATATTTATTTTTAAACTGAAGTAACCATTTGTGATTTTGTCTATTAACTTAACATAAATATGTCCGAATGTTTTTTGTGAAAAATTATGTTGTTATATGACATTTCGAGATTCGTCGTGTTAATTTGAAAATGTCGCACGTAGACTATATTACCTACTATCTAATTTTGAATAAAAAAAAATCTTCACTCATACAAAGTGAATAGAGAATTTCCCGCCAATATCCAATCGATGTATCGGATACGTTCGATTTTATTTGATGATTAACCCTGATATTATGCTGTTTATAAATAACATATCCCCCAGCCGAGGTGTAATTTAACGAAGAGTTAAGTGCAAATTGTCTCTCTGAATAGAGTTGAAGACGTCCGACAATTACCAGCCAATTGAGACAAAAGGATAATGTTTGGTCATGTCAAGGTCGACGTCAATTGAGGAGAAAAATTGATGTATTCTTGATTTATTGTTGTCTATATTAATTTTATGTACTTAATCCTGGAGATGGTATGATCGAAAAGTTAGGTGCAGGTTTCTACTTAAATTTTGCAATGCATTCAGGGTTTACGCTTACACAAGGCATAGCAAAGAGATTTTATAAGAAAACATTTCAAAAGGCTTTACAATATTGTAATAATAGAAAAATTTTGCGGCTAATTAAAGCGATTAAGCTCAATAAGATCAGAAATAACTAAAGTAAATAACTTTCAATTAAGATAAAGGATTCAGAACTTAAAACGGAAATGATCAGGCTCATTTGTTATTCAGAGTTCTAACTACATAGATGCTCCTCAGCTGAGGGAAGCCATCTTATCATTATGTTAATAGTTTATCAAAGGTTTATTATATAAGGAGAGCGTATAAGATTATTCTCTATAGTAAAAACAAAAACAATTTCCCGCAAACGTATAGTTACACGTTTGTCTGTATCAAATAACAAAATGTGGTTTTAAGGTTGGTTATGAAACACAAGGAAAATAACTCTTATTACAATTAAAAACCTATATGTAGGTACAAGTGACTCATTTTATTAATATTCATTTGGAATAAATAGAACAAATTTAATTGCTTTATAAGTCAGAATACGTAATTGGGCTCGTATATTAGATACTAGAGGTCCGCCCCGGCTTCGCCCGTGGCACATATTTCGCAATAAAAGGTAGCCTATGTCCTTTCTCGGGTATCAAAATATCTCCATACCAAATTTCATGCAAATTGGTTCAGTAGTTTAGGTGTGATTGAGTAACAGACAGACAGACAGACAGAGTTACTTTCGCATTTATAATATTAGTATGGATGCAAAAACCTTTCTAAAGATCATGCAATAAAATTAGATTTTAGATATAATTAAGAATAATTAATCTGTCACTGTTTTGAAACAATCAAATAACAAGATCTTCATTATTAAAATGACTACAAGGATCAAAAAATATACGATATTTTTCAGTCTTCACTATACTATAACTAACGTTGACGACTTGCGTTGACGTTTTTTATGGAATCCAAGGATACTTTTTAGAAAATCCATTAAAATATATTTCTAGGTTGTGGTCAGATCGGTCGCGGAAGAATTCCAACCAATACCAGCGGCTCGACGGAACACAGTGGGGTTTTAGTCGGTAAGAATCCGACATAACCCACGGCTCCTTCCCCGGGGGCCATGGGTATCTTTGGAAGATTTCCCCACTTAAAAAAAAAAGGTTTGGTCAGATACGAGTAAAACAAATATTACCTACCTATAATGCTCCGTTTACCATCCTACTGCATATAAATATTAAATGTGTAAATCTAGTTCAGCAAGTATTTTTGTATCTTTAAATCTAACCTTATGTGGTAACCTTATGTGGTACCCAATGGTTATAAAAATAGATATTCTTTGTCACTTCTCGAAAATTTACGATAAGTAGGTCGAACAATCATTTCCTTTTAAGAAATCGTTAGAATGCCCCAAAATCCGTGCTTAATGAATTGCTTGCAACATCTGTTTTAGTTCTGGGTTTTATTTATAAGACACAGGAAATATGTCTGTTACTACATCTGTATTATTGGCGAGTATTTTAAACAAAGATCAGAATTAGGCGTCCGTGAATAGTTGTTGATATATGGGTATAGGAATCTGCAATGTAGGGTTGCAATCATTACTAGTAATTTTATGATGAACGTAATATTTTAGGGTTGCACTCATCATATAAATGGTTAATTATTTTGTGATTTTTCTATAAAAACGTTATCAATTGCATGCGATAGCATTATAGTATCATAAAGTATGATTTTTTTTAAATATATTAAATAGCATTAATTATGTGTCCATTCAAATTTCGCTTTAAGAAATTAGAAAAGCCTAAACAGTAAGCCTGATTATAGTAATCAAACCAATTTCAGTTTGATTACCTCGATCCTTGTAGTGCTTGTGTAGGTTACATAAAAGTACTATCTGATACTATTATATCACGCCAAGAAACGACTGCTAGGACCAATTAGGTAACCTATAAGTAATATATAATTTCAACGTTAGGTAGTAGTTTCTTCAGGCGTTATTGAAGTAAAGAAGGATCTTTATAGCTACAACCTATTATGTATTTTTGAACTAAAGTTTTGAACTATGAATTAATGTATTTACCCATTTATAAAATAATAACAACACAAAACATGAGAGAGGTCATGTTAGGAGGCGCCCTATAACTTAAAATGATCTCTGCCAGGCAACACTTCAGGCAAAGGAAAAACTGCCGTGAAAATGGGAGGCAGTAAACTAGTTGTGGAATTGAATATAATATAATATTATAGTCTTAGTAATAATATATTTCTGTGAGAAGTGTATAATACTAAAATTATAAATGTGATGTGAACTTTGTGCTAGGTATGTTTTTTGTTCTTCTCACAAAATTTTAATGGATTCGGATGCAATTTTAAATTTCAATGCTTTTTTTATGAAGTGAAGTTTAAATATTTTTCTTTTTCCGTTGTTATAGTAAAAACGTAATAATAATCATCTATTTATTGTTATTTTAAAAGTAAATTATTTAATAAAAGTTAAATACATTTCACCTCATAAAAGTCATAAATCTTAATAATAAAAGCTTGAAATATGACCTCATTTTGTTCATTTTATTATGACGCATTTATTTTGGGTTAAATTGTAATGACCACGCATATTGTCAGCGTGTACTATAAACAAAAACAGCATTCGGAGCGCAATATCGAATACACAATGCAAAACATTGTGCTTATCGCTCGAGCAGCGCTGAATAACGTTGGATAATGATAGCCAGCTAATTAGAAGCCGTTTTGTGCTCTTCTCTTAAAATATAATGACTCCCATTAACCAGATAACATTATATATCGATAACTCGACCGACCATAAACTGAGATTGTTTGTATAACGACCTTAAATGAAAGTGCTTATTTCCTAGAACCGATTCTAGAAAGTTGCGACGGGTCAAGTGATTGCGAGTGCAGTTAATACTCCGTAATATAAAGCGCAAGGATCGTTAACGATCTCAACGCGTCTAGAAGGTCCAGCTATAAATAGACCGATAGTTTTGTAAATAAATGTACTACAATCGGCATCACGTTTAGGGGTGATTCACACGCTACTTACTTTCGCGGCTCAGTCCACATGTGTACTTCCTTAGTTTGTGGAAGAGGTAATTTGTGATTCTCGCACAGCACATTTTGAACGTTTTGGAACTTTATTGGGAACGTCAAGTTATTTAGAACGTCATTTTTGTTAGGTTTGTGTTTGCGCACGCGTCGGGTGTATCGGCGCGCGCGTCCGACGCGCTCACATACTAATGAACGATTGACAGCTCGCTCTGCTGCGTGAGTTGCGCGCCACGGGTGGACCAGCGCCCAAAAAATTATACACTGAACTTTATAATGTCTACTTCATACAATTGCATTCTAAATGCCCCTTGAAAACACATGTACCTACAACTTGTACAAGCCCAAGATTTCGGTTGATATGTCAACTGTCAAGCATGCCATATTCAAACTGTGATTGATGTGTGGCATGGCATAACAGTATAATTAAAATATGTTTGATAAGAACAGTTGTTTTTATTTCATTGGTAATGCTCAAAACTACACGTGATTCATCCTCATCTAAAGTCTAAGTTTTATAATTATTACGCAAATGACATTGAGATATTGTGAGCGAATTAATATATTTTAAAAGGACTACTTATTCATAACCGATTCATTCACTGATTAGGTACCTACCTATCAATGAAGATATTATGAAAAGAGAAAAACCTACAACTGTACATTTTGGTCTAAATGATACCTACTAAATTGATTTAATCATTTGAAAGATAAATGAGACTTATATGAAACGAAAGTTATTTTTAAATTTATGGGTTTTTCAAACGTCATCTATTTACCTTAATGGAACGCAAATGATGGAAATTTCATTAAATTGTAAGTTCATTTTTATGTAAATAAACTTATTTAGTAATATTTATGCAATAGCTATATTAGTGAGATATATTATACCTATGACAGGTTCCCAAAATATCAAACTATCTATCATATCTAAGAAGCAAAGTTAATTACACTTTAACACTTTTTTACACAACAATAGCTATAGTATAAATACCAAAACAAATACATAATAACGCATTATCATAACAATAAGGTTTTTAATCCCTTGATAATCGAAAATCGCACCGGCTAATGAGGTCCATTCGAAGTATTCAATGATTAATTTAATCGTGTACCCGACACAGTTTACGAGGCCATTTTTATTGGTCCCTGCCCCATTAAACAGGCTACTGTTGGTCATTTTAGTATCCCATTACATGACAGTTAAGGGAAAAGCAATGCCATTCACATTTCTCTTCTTTAAGGATCATTGAGAAATGTAATTTGATTAAGGTTTTGAGACTAGTATTATTTGTATTTTATGTGATGCTTTTAAGAAAAATTGATTTAGGTATATTATGATTTTAAAGTGCATATTTGGTTTAAATTTTTGCGACTGTAGATTGTGCATAACGTCGTAAAAGAATACTCTCGTCTGTTTTTACTATGAGACACAGTTAGGCGTTTATGCAATTTTATATAAAAAGAAATACGAGACAATCATAACGAATTACGTCAAAGCCACATAACTTTAACAATAATGTAATAAGAAGGATGTTATCATAATCATTACCATTCAATGTTCAACATTCATTTGAACGTACTTCCAATGTTTTCATTACCGTGAATGACAGATTCGTAATACTTAAATTGTTTTGTTTTATGTCATTTCATACAAAAGCGTCTTATAATGTTAATGTTATTTCTTATTAAAATATTTTGTTAATTATGATAAAATCGAAGAATAATGCGCGTAAAAACTCGCACGCAACCAACTAGAGCTTAGATATTAAAAAAATAAATAAAAATAAAAATCATTTATTGAACCAGAATACATTACACAAAAAAGAGGACCCCACACTCCTAATATAGCTTTCGCATGTGTTTCAGGAGCCTGTGCCTTCCCGATACACTATATAGGTACAAAAGTTCAATAGCAATACAAAAAAATTTTAACAATGTAATTATATTAACCAATTTACAAATATGTCGGAGAATTAAATAAACTCTCCATAATTAATTATAATTAGGTAGATATGTGAAATAATATTAAATAATGACTCAGTGCGCACACCTTGCGCGGTCGATGGTAGTACCGAGACTATATCATCGAGCTACTGACTCAAGGAATATAAACCATAGCATGGCCCGTAAGCCCATGCATTTCATATCAATTCAATATCGACAATATGTTGTACACAATAGAGTACATTATAATAGGAAGGTATAGCCACATAACAACTACTCTGTTATGATTCTCTCACACGGCCATTCTGACAACGAGCGCGTTCTCGCGCGAACAATTCGACAAGTAATTTTGCAAATTACTTACTACGTTGTTATTTCATTTGTTGTATTCAAACTCTTTTCCCTTCACGGTTTGTAACTTTTCACACCGACTCACAAATTATTACTCATCATCGTCATCATCGGCGATATCAACAACTGCTACTGTCGCCTAAAGGCGAAGCTTTGAATGTATTGTGTGTGTTTATTATATTGTAAGTGTAGAGCTCTGTACAAATACTGGAACTACATGCAGCGCGGAGCCTGACATGTACTGTAGTCACATGAAGCGCAATGCTTCGCACAAAATCTGGAACTACATACAGCGCGGAGCCTCATATGTACTGTGACTACAAGGAGCTTAAAGCTACCCACAACAACTGGAACTACATGCAGCGCGGAGCCTGCCATGTACTGTGATCACAAG
>CAJQZN010039217.1:0-18925 GCA_907164685.1 Colias eurytheme | reverse complement strand
CCTTTGCACTTTTCCGTATTATTTGTATTATTTGTGCAATATCGTAATACACACGTAGGCATATTTGATGCGTTTCACTTTAAAACAAATAAAAAATGAGCGTGACGTTCGCGCCAATGAGCGAGCAAGCGACTGAGTGCAGTTACGCCACATGACGTATGTTGAGTGGAACATAAGTGGTGTAGGCGGTATCGACTCCATATTAATATTATCTCAATGGCGGCGCGCGACGGCCTGTGCCGAACAGGTTCATACATGTCGCGCGGGGAATCCCCCGACCCCCAATACGTGCACTCTATCATCAATTATTTTTTCACTTGTTAGTTGTTATTATTGTTACGCCCAACTCCCAAGACACGTTTATAGGTTATAGATAATTGTTTTGATTTTTGCGGCTTATTATCAATGAAAGTGATCTGTTTTTGTGTGGGATAATGAAACCTAAGTCCAGTTGTATTTGGAACTACTTCAATGAAGTTAATTCAGATTCGGCAAAGTGTAAACTGTGTATGAAGACGTATTCAAGAAAGGGAGGTACGACAACGTCCTTAAAAAGTCATTTGAAGTCTGTCCATGCCACTGAATATGAAGAATTCATTAAGTCAGAAACTGAAAAAAAAGATACTGTACAGCCTTCGACTTCGACGCCCCTTCAGGATGCTAAAAAACAAATGACTTTAAAAGAAACTTTGCTGAAGAATACAAAATGGTGCACTTCTCATGCTAAATCTAAGGAAATTGACGATTCATTAATTTTATCTTTTGTTCATTTGGAATTATGCCAATTTTTTTTCACTGTTGTTTTTTATTTTATAATAAAAAAAAATGAAAAGAATTGACTATAAATCATGTTTTATTTGTCCTTAAACAAACTGACCCTGCCTCCGATTTCGATTCCGATTTCGATTCCGATTCCGATAAACCAAATTTGAAAACTCCGATTCCGATTTCGGTTCCGATAAAACTACCTCCGTTACATCCCTGATATTTACTACCAGCTATGCTTGCCTCGAAATTTTGGTTATCTGTTGGTTATCACGTGGTGTGTCTTGTACCACGTGATAACCAGTTTTCACAGGTTACACGAATTTTAACACTTACTTATATCATTTGAAAAAACCTTTCAAGGTCATCCTTCAATTTTTTTTACATAATTTATTGACCTCAGGTTAAGCGTTTATTTTACTTCTATTAAATTTAAATAACCGGTATTTAAACGTGATTTACTTTTCATTTTTGTGTGGAATTTGTTTTAAGATTTATAAGATTTGTAACAAGTCTATTGATTGATATGACCCCATAAGTCGTTTTGCAATAGTAGAAGAATTATTAAACATTGATATTGCATCATTGCCTCCAAAAAAATTATGATATGAAAATCAAATCGAGCAAGGTAGACACATCAGAAATCGGAAATTTATTAACTATTTTCAATTATCATAGTATGCAATATTTATGTATGGATTGTATTCCCATTCCACATCTCTGCTGGTACAGAGCGGCCCAAGAAAGCGTGTCCCACGCGCGTACGCACTAAATGTCATGGTATTTACGTGCGCGTGCGCCGGTCCCGTTGTCAGGCTCCGGTCCAGTTAACCGTCCGATATAGCCTTTTTGACCGCTCGTCGCCAGTTTATCTCCGTTTTTTAGGGTTCCGTAGCCAAAATGGCAAAAACGGAACCCTTATAGTTTCGTCATGTCCGTCTGTCCGTCTGTCCGTCTGTCCGTCTGTCACAGCCGATTTACTCGGAAACTATAAGTACTACAGTGATGAAATTTGATGGGAATATGTGTTGTATGAACCGCTACAAAAATATGACACTAAATAGTAAAAAAAAGAATTGGGGGTGGGGCCCCCCATACATGTAACTGAGGGATGAAATTTTTTTTTTCGATGTACATACCCGTGTGGGGTATCAATGGAAAGGTCTTTTAAAATGATATAAAGTTTTCTAAAAAACATTTTTCTTAAAGTGAACGGTTTTTGAGATATCAGCTCTCAAAGTCGTAAAAAGTATGTCCCCCCCCCTCTATTTTTATAACTACGGGGTATAAAATTCTAAAAAAAATAGAGGTGATGCATGCTAATTAACTCTTTCAACGATTTTTGGTTTGATCAAAGTATCTCTTATAGTTTTTGAGATAGGTTGATTTAACTGTAATTTATTATATTTGCTGCTACGGAACCCTTTGTGCGCGAGCCCGACTCGCACTTGGCCGGTTTATTCTAACGTGCAATTGAATTGTTTTTGTGAAGCACTCTCGACAGTTGTGCACCGTGGCCCGTGCTCAGTGGTGATCTGTGCTTTCTAATTGAACTAGTGTTTGTGCGTGTCTGTGATGTGGTGTTTTGTTTCGGATTTGTGCTGATTGTGTTATCACACGAGTTCTAACTTTAGGTAAGAATTTTTTTAAGGTGGTGCCATAGTTTTGCAAGATTGCATTTTATAATTAAATTAACTGAATATTAACAATGTCCTCGTTATCATTATATACTCGAATGCTATGATTTTGTTCTACTTTAATAAAACGAAATACGTTACTTGTAGATCAAACGAAGCCAAATATTAATTAAATTTCATCTTACAATTTTGTGTATCCTAAAGGCTAAAACCACACACACGCACACATATATGTAATTCTACTATGTTTCCAAAGAAAAATAGAGTAAAAATAAAAATGTTAACCTCTACATTTGGCCTAAATAAATCCATTCATCAACTAGAAGAGCTATGTATATTGTTTTGTTCTTTCTGTTAAAAACGAAATTTGATCTATACCTTTATCTATTCATGTTTTCTGAATGAATCATGAAAATCCCATGTAAACATTTGTTTATTGTTATGGATGTAGAGCGTATTTAACTCTATTATTTGCTTTATACGGGTACAGTAAACGGTAGATTAGAGTGGTAGAGTACTAACTATGCTACTTACTATAATAATGCAGACACCATTGGAAGAGCAGAGTCCTAAAATTTGTACAGTTACTAAAACTGGTAGAGTACTGAGAACTGGTAGAGCAGTATGCTAGACGTTTACTCCACCGTTTACTCTAGCCGTGTACAGCAGCCATATTATGTGTTATTTAATTAGACTGTATGAGCTGGTGTATGCTTTATCGCTTGTGTTATGTAAGCTTCCCTTGATAATGTTAGTAGGGCAGACGGCAGAGCGCATTGTGTGCTGATAATTATGTGTGTACATTTGTATAAATAGATACTTACACAGGTGTAATTATCGCAATTATTTGTCTTGGAGATTATCTCGTGCGATTACAGGCGTTTGAAATTCTTAGGTGGAAGATTCAAGATCCTCCGCTTGGTATGTTTAGAGCAAAATTTATGTTTATAATGTCAGGACATATCTGAGTATTGCCTATCTATAAAAATGTATAAATCCTAGTCCGCGTTACACAACAATTTTTAGTTATAAACAAGAAAATATGGTATCTATAATTCTATAGTATTCGTAAATTGCAGTGCAAAGTGAACAAATTATATTTTGTAAAAATGTATTAGCTATCTTCAGAAAACGGATCGGAGGCATTTATATTCAATCAAAACACTACTTCGAAAGAAGTCATCTGGGGTACCTCGTACTTCCTAACGGCTTTTTTAGTATAGGGTTTAGTAATTTTTTTTAATATGCTCTTTCTTGCACGTTTAGTAATCGTTGTACAACCTATTTATATCACTGTTTGCTTCACCTTGCATCGTCTGTTTGTATACGTGACATACTTGACCTTGGTACTTTTTAATTAACGTTTTATACTGAGTTGGAAGTAATTTAAGTGTTGTGGCAATTAAGTTTTGTTGCTTCTATTCCGCTTGTTAACCTCGCATTGCATGTAACTGTAGTTATACTGAAAAATTCAAATAAGCACCTAAATTAACTCATTCGTAACGTGTTTTGAGATTTATATAGTTGACTATTTAAATGTTTTTCATAAATACTTTCCCTATTACGTAATTTATATTCTTCTGTACTATAGATGGTGTTGGCTTCAATTTGTTGATTTTTAGTACAATCATAAATATTTGTTTAAAAACAATACACTTTATTTATCCGTTTACGAGTCAAATGCTTTTAATTAAATATTAAGACAGTTCATTTGCATAAACTCCGGGAAATTACCGCTAAAGGTGTGCGTACACCATAACAATGCGCCATTAATCACTGACGAATATGACTTGCGCGGGAAATACTTGTGAGGTGTGTGAGGGTGGTATGAATCAGCCTTAACGGTGGCTACACAATGTGTGCTTTGCTTGATGTGTTTTGTGCAAATGTGCAGGCCTATTTGAATGACTTAACTTTTTTTGTTTCGAGTAAAGGTCAATTCAGGATGGAAAAGGCTTCAGGGATCTTCAAGATCTTAGTAGAACTTGATAATATGCAACCTAGTCTATTTGTGATTCAGTTTTGTGATTCAGTTGCAAATAATATAAGAGGCGTAAATTGGATTTGATTTTGCTTTAGTTTCTCGGCAGTTAAATGTTTTGCTTCTGGAGGCATACGTATTTAATTAAAAATATGTGATGTCTGATATTTGGTCGGAATAAATGCTAATTTGACCCAATTTAAAGAACTGTTGGGTACGTTTTACTCATATCTTACTATTGGAAGAAGATACACTCTTACGAAACCTCAAGTGACGCAACTAAGATGCTCAAGCAAACTTTGTAGTATGCCTTTGGCTACACATTGACCTTTGTTTAGACTTGGTACGTAGGACCTCGTCTAGACGGCGATTAGGAAATGACGTCATTTGCACATATGTGAGAAGTAATTGTTTAATCCCAACAAATTCGGAAATTCTCGAAATAGACATGTTTTAATACAAATCCAAGCTGTCTATATTAATATTAAATCTGGTAAGATTTGTGGAGGATTGTTTGTAATGGATTTACTAAAATTTATCGTACCGTACAATAGTCAATTTTCTAATTCACTTACATTAGAGTTACTTTCGTCGACACAGGTTATTTGATTTTGTTTTTACTGCCGGTGCAACTCAGGCGCAGCCAAGTTGAGCGACTACAATATTTTAGTTTCTAGCTAACTACGGTTTTTTATTAGAATCAAATTGCTGTAGTTTGTCACATAAAAGTGTGTACTATTCATCAGTACATTGGCTATACGAAAATGCAACAAATACCGGTGATCATCAATCTTTAATACAACTAGATGTTTCCGCTCGGTTTCATTATAATGCATATTTCTGGTACAAAATAGGTCATACCATTAATTGGTTCGTAGGAAATGAATATTTGTAATTTGTATAATGTTAAAAGAAGTTTTAACTGTGTACTTAAAACAAAAACATTATCTAGAAGTCTATAAGACGTTCTCCATATATATACGAATGAAAAGGTTGAGTTTGACTCCATGAATTTTTTTTTTTCTTATTGCAAATGTTGTACTTTTTCACTACAATATAAAAAACCTACGACATTGTGTGAACAGTCTTTTTATGTGTTTGTTAATATTTGTCGTGATAACTTATCAATTAGTTATCTCACAAGATAGTTCTAAGAGGCCATCTTCAGTTGCGATGATAGTAATTTTTATTTCATCGATGATCTAATACATTATTGTTTAGATTTTAGAGGCTTAAATAATAACATAGTTTTAATCATTGCAGTATTTTTTTACTCTACATTTTTTTTCTTTTCTATAACCTTATAGTTTGTTCCATTGAATATTAATGATATTTATGATGGCACAATATAATAATACGGCTGACAACAAAATAATTAACTAACGAGCTTACTTCAAATTATAATCCGGTTCAATTCGCAAAACGGTAACCTGATGATAATTGGATACACCCCTCGTGTCCTCTAAAGTCTAAACCTTCCACAATAATAGGTACTTTGCGACGGTTTGATTACGAAAGTGATAGTCGCGGTTTAGCGATGGAGCGCACCAGTCCTGCGGCGACAGCGGGGTCGTAGCACGTGTGTACGCGACTTTAAAATAATAAAAAAATAACGCCCTTGAAATCAACGTTACGTATAGTTTATTAATTGGTGGTTAAAGATACCGGATTTGTAGAACAGTTTAATAAAAAACTATAGACGTGGAAGAGAATAAAATAATTAAAAAAAAAGTTTGTTGATAAATTATAAAACTGCATAAACAAAACAGTTCAATTGTGATATCTGGGTAACGGCTTATCGTTTTAAACGAACAATGGAAACATATCGAGAGCTGATACAAGAATAAAGTGGATTTTTGATTAGATAACGAAATAAACTTGTGTATTATCGTGTCCAATACGAAGTGCATCAAGAAAATCGCGCACAAATTGCGTTCATCCTTTCTTTTCAAGTGGCTCATATGGCACTGCAACGTGATTGTTGATTGTAGCTGGGAATGTGAAAACAAAGTGCCAAGATTTGTTTATTTTCTTCGAATAATAGACAATAAGTGACTCAATCGCAGTATGGGAAACAGAACCGAAATGGCTACACCTGAAAACACTGATGATGAGAGTGGAGATGCGTTCACAGACGCTGATTTCGGCGATTCCGAAGATGAATTCGTTGAAAGGAAAGATGAAACAGAGTCTTCTAGTATACCTGTCAACGAAACAATCAACACAACTCTAAATAGTGAAAATGACTGTAACGAAAACATTATTAACGGTTTGAATGGTGTAAGTAGTGTGGAAAATTGTGAGACGAATGGTAATGTGCAAAATGGTGATGTGGAAACAGTTGATGGACGTAAGGATTCCGACGTCGATGATAACCCAATAATTGGTATCCTTGGAGACCAACACAATCATGTACGTATTTTTCTTATAAGGAATTCTGACCCTAAGCCGTCTATTGCATGCCTTATTAACATTTTTATGTGCAATAAATGTTGTCATTGAGATGACCATACACGTCTTTATTTTGGAATGTACGATTAGTCACCGAAAATAAACCTTTCCTCGAATATTAATTAGTGCGGTCCTGCTATCGAGTGTTGTCAATGCAAATTATCCACGGCATTATCTTATCGTTTTTCATCACGTATGACGTTACTAAAGGCCACTGTAGTAAAATTGTCTCGGGCGATTGTTTGCGTTACTCATGAGCAGGTATGGTCGCTTTACGTAAGACCATTTAAAATATAGCAAAGTGAACTTTAGTTATCGAGGTTAGGAGCATTATTCGTAGCTCAGTAATGCAAATGTCACGGTGTCAGTGCTAAGTTTGAATACGTGACAAATACAGGTGCGATGGGGAGGAGATATTTAGAGTGCCGAACTGTTGGGTATCTTTTGCGTCTATTTGCATAATAGCCGGCGTGATCTATTGTTTATTCTATGAGTGCCATAGAACCTTACGTGCGTGGTGACATCAGCGGCTTCGTGTGGGCTTGACCAGTGAATAAGTCGCGAAAAATTTAATATCAATATCATAAATCGATGTGAATGACTGTTTAAAAGTGTATTTTAAATTTGTCTTTTCATAAAACATTTATGTGTAGGTCATTGAGTTGTGACCGTGAAGGTGGTATTTCGATACGACGAAAACAGTAGTCACGGTGGTCATGTTAGAATAGAATAAATTTTATCGTACTTAAAATTAGCACCTGTTCAACACATGAGATTTGTGTATAACTTTTATATTATAAAATCTAAAGTCGGTGACCAAATGTTAGTTGGTTGTTGCCAGTGCACATGTGGGATCTGCTGAAACACTTGTGTTGGTTTATAATTACATGCGACCTTGGTGGTACCATTTGATATGTCGTCCGTGGAGAGTATCGTTCGGTTAGCTGCTGAACTCGTATTATTGTATGTGAGTATGTTTTATAATTTAAAAATAAAGTCCATACTATCATACCGTTACTAATACAAAGGTAGATCTGGGAATGAATGGCAAATTAGCTGTAGGTACTAGTAAATATTGCACTGACGTTTGACCAAGATAGTGTCGAACGTCGGTAAGCCAATTATCATGTGACTTGATACTAATTTAATAGATCAAGTGCAAATAAACTTGAACGCAAAAGGTTCCGTACTTGGCTGATGGAATGGACCTTAAGAATTTTGCTCAATTATTGCAACTTTATTATTTTACGTTGAATTTCGGTTTTATTTAGATGTGGATAATGTTGGCAATGTTTACCTTGCTTATATGACTGACAGAGGAATATATTTATTCGGATGTATCAACAAAATCATCAAGCATTACGATTAATTAATTAAACGGTGTTTTGTAGCAAATAACCGGACGTGTACTTGAAATAGTGCGATTACAATTTATCAGCGTGAGTAACTTTGTACACAATGACATAATATTGTCATGACTTATATGAATAAAGTATTTAATTCCACATTCCACATCATGCATATCATATGTAATTATTTGTGGTTATAAGGAACGTGACAACATCTTTGTTTATAGTTTAGGATCGTCAATATGGTCGAAGAATAGAGTTCTTCCAGACAACAAAATTTTCTGTAATTTCACCCTGTAGTACAAATGCCCATACCACCAACAATAAATTTTGCCAGTAGAGGTAGGTAGGTAGGCTACTTTTACGGTTCTTTTGCGTAATTTAAAAATATCCATAAACTATTTAAGTTGTAAAAGAGATAATTGAAATAATAGAGTTTGTGTGATTGTCAGTTTATACAAAATCTTAATACATTAAATTTTTTCACTCCTATTCACTCCTACCATTTTGATTTCATCAAATTAAATAACGTTTTTATAAATAATTTAAAATCACAGAAAGAAAATAATTTAAATGATAAGTTATTTATAAAGTCCTGTAGCGGCGTTATTTATTGAAAGCGAATGCATTTGAATAATCTGACCAGAAGTAGGGCAATATCTTCGTGTTATAAATATTTACACATTTCTAACATTCCTACGTATACAGTATTGATATTCATATGTAATTTCTTATATGGTAACTATTGATAGATTCCGTGCAGCTGTAGTTAATTCTCATTTATTGTGGGTCAATTTTTTTCTCACAATCATTAGAATTTAATTCCTTATTGAATAAAATATGTTCATCATCATCAGCCCATTACGTTCCCACTATTGGGACACGGGCCTCCCGTAACTCATCAGGCCGTAATCCACCACGCTGCAGCTGGCCAGGCGCTGATTGGCAGAAGTCACATGTAGTCGAACTTTTGATTCTTTCACATGTTGGTTTGAAAGTCTGCTTTCGAGCAGTGGTGATGTTATAAACATGCGCAGATAAATTGAAAAAGCAATTTATTTCCTATACTCCATCATTGATCTATTTGAAGTCCGAGATCCTCACCACTGAGCCATCACTGCATTTAAAATAAGTTGAGGGTGAGGTTGTCTTGGCAGTTATTTTACTACAGTTTTAAATACATGTAATAGTTTATTTTGATGATAAGCAACGTATGGTTTTTGACGGACCAGCGCACCAGAGGATGTGGGTTCTACGAATGTTAAAGTATGATAAGCGTCGGTTACAAGTTTTACCCTTTTATTTAAATACCCTGGTTATTCATATATCATTATATGAATGCAGAATGGCTTTTTAAATAATAACTAATCTATAGTAATATTATAAAGCTGAAGAGTTTGTTTGTTTGTTTGTTTGAACGCACTAATCTCGGGAACTACTGCCCCCCTAGCCAAGTGGATTTCTGTTAGCGTAGCTTTCCGATTTTCTGTTAGCGTAGCGGGGCTGGTCCGATTTGAAAAATTCTTTCGGTGTTAGATAGCGCATTTATCGAGGAAGGTTATAGGCTATATTTCATCACGCTACGGGCAACAGGAGTGGATCCACGGGGGTGAAACCGCGCGGAGCAGCTAGTGTATTTAATAAATGAGCTATAGGTATGGGTATTATGTTCTTCAATTGTAGAGTTTTAGTGTGGTTTTAGTATGATATTTCTAAGATTGTTCATAAATTTATGCCGGATATATAAAGTTAACGATACCTTAACTTAAAAACAGTAGTATAAGGAAACGAGTTTCGTTAAAATTAACAATATAAACTTACGTGCTAATTACTATGTAGGTATGTGTTAAATTTCTAATTGTATGGATTAGCGTTTTAACACCGCTTTATATATCTATTCTTATAAATTATTCATGTATAATATTATGTTCTTCGACAGCTGGCTTTGACTCCAATATATATGATATTAATTCTACCGTTAAAGAAAATGTTTTGACATAAACGCAATAGTTGCGATACTAACTTAGAAATTTATTGGTGTAATAAATCGAGCCCGCGATTATCTAAGTCTTTGCTTTTATTTAATTTCCATTTATTAATTGACTTTTACGGTTAGCAATAGAACGACGAGTTTGTAAATATGGATTTCAGGTTTTAGATTTAGTCTGTCGAATGGTAAAAACATCTGTTTTATTGTATCTATTCTCACGATATGATTTTCCAAAACAGACTAAAATTTATACGCAGTTTTCTCGATACGATTATATTGGTTTGCTTATATAGACATAACCTAAGTCTGGAGAGATGTGACTTTTCTGTAATAAAATCTATAATATACATATATACAAATTTCCAATCTTCTAGAAAGGTAGAGACAATTAAACTTCACGCTCACATTAACGCTTATGAGATTTGAGCTAAAAGAAGATCAAAAGTAAGAAATTACGTTAGGTCACAATGATGCCCAAATGTTGCCCAATGAACAGTATCGCCAGATATTACTTGTTTTTGTTTTAAAAACGTTCTTCCTATCTGTAAAGGATTACGAAATGTATATCTAACTGTCTACTACCATTTCGGAAACCTCATTACCCGCGTCATGTATGGTAGTGGTCTCTACTCGCATAAGGATCAACTACCTTATTAAATAGACGACTAACGGGTCCTAAGTGTTCGTAGAAAGAAGTGACGCAGAGCGGATTAGTTTTTTGAAGTGACGTAATAAGTTTTTGTTGGCTTCTTGCAGCTTAATCAATTGTCTGGTTACTAAATGCCGTACCTTAGTCATAAAGAGGTGGTACCTCAAGGGGTACAAAGTTTTATCACTACACTAGAAGCCTTGTTCGAACTAATTGTCGTTCCAAAATAGAAGAAGAAGTGCCTCCAAGTTGCGATATCAATTACATAGAACCACCGATAGTTTTCAGTGTTCATAGAACCAAAATTCAAAAGTTTGAGATCAATTATTGTCTTATCCAGTCGTAACAGATATACCTCTCCAAAGGAATAAGAGAGAGTTAAATAGAGAAATTTATTAGGTCCTTCGTGCATAGTTTCATGTAAGTATACAGTTGACTAGTCTCCACGGTGTCTGGCCGCGGTCACCTTATTAACTCAGGAATGCATTACTTATTATATGTTCTTTGCTCAGGAGGATGTTATTAAATTTCACAAGTTATGTTGTAGCAAATTGTTTTCTATTAATTATTTTCTAACGTTATTAAAATATCGATTTGGAAATGCTCACAATTTCGAAGGCTTCTTCAAATTTATCTATAGTTCATTCACAGTCTACCATAGGGTTGGAATTTTAAAATGCATTTGTGTTATCACGTCAGGTTATTGTTCCAAAACACGAGATAACATTTTACATCTTGTTTTCGTTGTAAATTCTTGCCTCTTCGCTTCTTGATTGATTTTATTAGTTGATTGACATTTGTCACGCGATGTACTTGCTTTTTATCGAGAAGTGTTTTATTGTTTTTTTTTGTATCAATTAACTCTTAATTTTAAAAAAAACTGCTTTAATCGATTCTTATAATTTGTTTTTTTTTTATCAAACAATTCGTTTACAATTAACAACCAGAGTTTGAATAGCACTATATTCTGTCCTATACTTTCGTCATATTTAATGTAATCTAGTTATGATAAAAAGCTATTACTGGTTACGTGACCTGAAACTTTATTACAGTATTTTTCACAAACACACCCAAATAATGAAGTGTCGCTAAATACAAGAGCGTCTAGACTGGGTGGCTCCCCTCTTTGTTATTAATCAATGGGTCGCGAACGCCCACCTAACTGCGTACCTGCAATGTTATGCTAGGCGTCCATTACAGGCGGATCGGGCCGGGCCGCATCGCAACGGGCCGTCTCTAATGGACGCGCTGCAGCTGTTTGCTCCTGCGTCCACCTGTACGGGGCGCGGCGGATCGCCTAGGCGGATTTTATCTAACAGACGCTCGCCGCTCACATCCGCCTGCCTGCGTCCACTAGACGGGTCGGGGCGGGCCGGGCCGCAGCGAACCGCCGGCAGAAATCCGCCTGCGAAGCGATATCCGCCAATGCGTTGCGGCCCGCCCCGGCCCGATCCGTCGCTAATGGACGATGTTTCATACAAAACATAGGCCGGCGTATTTTTGCGTTGCGATGCGGCCCGGCCCGATCCGCCTAGTGGACGCCAGCCATTATGGAGTTTAGCAGTTAATAATAGCTAACAAGGACATGTTCAGATTAAACTCACAAAATTTATTGACAGAAAGATTGCAGAAAAAGGTATTGGTGCGATAAAGACGTAAATGTTTCCCTTATTCCCTGTTTCAAATGTTCCTTTACTTTACAGTAGTTTTATCAATAGTTTGATTTTCATATAGTTACTGTTAGGTTATGTTAATATTTTACTGTAAACAACATGAATGGTTTAACATTATGTGAAATCTTATCATCTTAAAAATATATTGGCCACAAAGAAGGCAGTTATTAGAGATGATCGATATCGTATACTGAAGTTTCTTTAATGAAATAACCTTTGCTTTGAATTTGTTGGTTCAAAGATAAATATATGATCAGAAATTATATTAAGAAATCTCAATCTCATAAGGTAGCTGCCGCATTATAACCGCACTGTTGCATATCGGTGAAGCAATAGCGTTGTGCTAGTCTCCATCGAGAAAATATTAAGTACACAAGAAGCTATTTTAGGTATTAATAGAACTATGTAACCAGTTCTGCCAAATATTTTAAAGTTCAAGTATTAGAGCGACCTTATGAGTCATCATGAATATTTTTATGATAATTCATTCTGTGTTTGAAAACTTATACAGTATTGTTATAAAGTTAGTGATGTTTTATGTTTCTTATTATTAGCGTGCCATAATTTATCTTAGTTTATTTCGATCAGATCAAATCGGCAGTATCATAAATGAAACTGAAATAAGATTTAGTAGGTGGCTTATGTTTTCGATTATTTTGAACATCAAATAGTTGAAATGTATTGGAAAACAGTTCAATGCATTACAAAACAAAGACGTATACGTATCAAAAGGATGGAAAGGACTAACCAAAGATATTATATTTTTTAGACGGCAACGCCACATTACATTTCGCTCGCTTGAGTCGGGCAATTATACCTAACTTTCGTATTGCCATTTTGAGCTTATACGACGTGTCTATAACTTTAGGTCATCGCATTTTCTAAATCGCATACCATTGTATTAAGGTTTCCATTTTTTCCAGGCGGAGCAGCGGCTAGCTGCGCGGCGGGCTGCCCGGGCTGAGGCGCGCGAGATTCGCATGCGTGAACTAGAACGGCAGCAGAGGGAACAGGAGGACCATGCCGACAAGGCTTACGATATGTATGCAGGTGGGTTACTGAACACATTAGGGTTATACATATGGGAGTAATTGTTGCTGATCATGGCAGGACTGATGATAAAGATGTTGTCTTTGGGGATGATGTAGAGTTTTTTAACTTGATGCTTATAATAAGATTAATTAATCGGACCTACGGAATTTCATTTTTATCGAAGCTCGTGCTGAATGTTGTACCAAAGCTATAATTATTGTCATTTGTTAGTAAGAACCATGTTACGTAGAGACATCTTCGATATCGAAGATCTAGTAGAGTATAATGCTTGAACTAAGAATGTTTGGACTTCGAAGAGAGATATTGAGAGAAAAAGCTTGGATATGGAAATGAATCTGTATTAAAATTTCGATAAAACTTTTATCAATTTCTACGTATGAAAAGACAAGTTTTGAATTCACAACGTCGAAATAAGCACGTCTTATTATGTTATACTTATTTAACGTGAAATAGCAATTTAAAATTATTATCTACTTGTGAATTATTTTGCTTGTCGGTTGCTAAATAACTAATTAAATCCATAATGAGTTTTATATTGCATAGATAACATTATAGAAACTCGTTTCTGAGACATTTGGTGTTTGATGCAAATTGCTGAATGTCGTCGCGCGAAATGACGAAATTTGTAATCATTGTGTCAAAATTTATCATTAATTATGCGAAGTTTGTTTACTTTTGTTGCAATTTATAGATTTACAGCTTTGCATTGCAAAACTGGTTTGCACAAATTATTCGCGAATTTATTATTACAGCGATCGTTTTCAATTTGAGATACATTGGCAATATATTTATTTTCTGAACTGCAAGTATGTTTTGCAATGATTTCTTGGAATGTTTATTCAATCCTATAATTTGATTTGAATTCAAAATATAAACATTTTGTTGATGCAATACAAAGCAGAGTACTTTTAAATAATACGCGTAAATGCATACCGATTATGTTGGATATTAGGGCAGTTGACAAATATACAGGTATGATTTGCATTATTACAGTACATATATAGTCATATTATTTCTTGTAATGCTAATGATAAAGGGATTCGAAGCCACCAACATAATTTCTACATTGCGTACTATACGTAGACGGAGAATCCAATAGACACCGGCAATGCGTGTCGCAGAAAGGGATAGAAAAGATTACGTCACAATATTTAGGGTTACCGTATGAGGGAAAATTTACCCCACAATTTGTAAGATACAAATCTCTCAATATCATTATTCACATAAGTGGATAATAATGAGATATCCACATTACGATATTATGTACATACATACTTACATGTTTATACTTAATATTATAAAGAGGAAAGGTTTGTAATTATGTATGTATGTATGGTTTTCACGCATAAACTACTGGACCGATTTCAAAAATTCTTTCACCATTAGAAAGCTGCATCTTCACTGAGCAACATAGGCTATATTGCATTTTCAAAAAAATTAGAGATCCTTACCAAAAATGCAATAATGTATCCTTAATGAAAATTCTGTCATCGCGTGCGCTGCGGAATCTATTGAAGATAGAACAAAAAAATGTTCTACGGTATTATAGAATGGATCAATATCTACAAGAAAGTCCGCGATATTCCATTCAAAAGATATAACGAATTTTTAAAAGTGTCAATTTACAGAAAATAGTAGGTATACTGTATAATTCAATGAGGAGGCGTAGTACGGGACGGGGTGAAGGTGAGTAGGGAAGGGATATTCGCAGGAACTACTTTGATTCCGATTTGAAAAATTCTTTCAGTGTTAGATAGCCCATTGATCGAGGAAGGCTATATTGTACCGTAACACTAAGACCAACAGGAGTGGAGACACGCGGGTGAAACCGCGGAGCGCAGCTAGTATATAATAAACATATTACTTTTAGATGGGTAATACATATTATGTATTTACACATACCTATATATTATATAATATGTATATATTATCATTATCATAATCCCATATGAAAATGTGTATGTAATGATAATGCAGATGAAAACTCGATTGTTTATTATTTTTTATAAAATAATGTTTATTTTCGTAAATTAACAGATACACACTTTAATTATATAGACCAACCCGCGAAGGCGCAAAAAATTTATTATAATCGGTTAAGTGGTTTAGGAGTCCATTGAGGACAAACATTGTGACACGAGATTTATATATATTAAGATTTCCCATAATAGTGGGTAACAATTTGTAGAAAAGTTGGCAACACAAAATTTTTTAGGTTAAAATTTATAATTGTTATTTTTGTGGTTTTTAAACAATGTATTCAAGTCAACAGCACGTGATACACAATATATTAACACGCTAAAATATCATGAAGGCCTATTAACTGATAAAGAGTTGTATACTTACGAGTGAAAAGACAATCCAGGCATTTTCGTTCCACTATCACTTTTACACCCTTTAACACTACACCGCACCATGGTATTATTTTATAAGGTATTAACGGTAAGTTTAAATTATGCAAAACCAAACACAATGAATTACTTCTAACTTATAACATGTAAAAACTATATTTTTAGGGAAGACGATAGTTAGCTGTCAAACTTTGTTTAGCAAAGTAGGTTGCTTTTCTTGAAAAAAGTGGCACGCTGGGTGAAACAAAAAAGTTTATCGTTCTCTCTCATTTCTTTACACAACACCGGCATAAGTTGCTCTTTTTCTTGTGTGAATGCGACATAAGATATCAATTTGTCTATTGGTTTCTCTGTCTACGGTACTATAAGATTGGTAACACGCGCTCTTCTAATTATCCGCTAAACTGTCAGTAAAGGCAATAATAGGAACAAAGTTTTTAACCTTAGATTCCGTTAATTAGGTTCTTTGAATTTACTTCAAAAAATCTAAAGATTTCGAATACATTTCAGAGACTGTGGGTCGTCGTGGTGGAACCAGGTTAGCTGCATTGAGCCCAGGCGGTCTGCACTCGCCCAGACGGAGTTCAGAGGATTCTGATGAAGTGCTCAGTATTAAAGATTTGAGGGTAAATATATTTTGCATATATACTTTATACAACTTTCTTCTTCAGGTCATTTTGTTACTACTGCCGGGAAGAAGGTTGTTACAGGCTGATTTTTTCCTTCAGCGATCGAACTTCTTATTGTATTTATGTGATTTGATTTAGTAGGGTTTAACTTTCTTTCACGTGTGTCATTTCCACAAACATTGCATAATGTTGATAATTTGATAATTTCAGCACGAATTAAAAGAAGTGGAAGAGAAGTTCCGCAAAGCGATGATATTGAATGCCCAGTTGGACAACGACAAGGCGGCGCTCGGCTACCAGTTGGAGCTGCTCAAGGATAGGATAGAGGAATTACAGGAAGAATACGCTCAACTACAGGTGAGGAAATGTATTTTGTATTATGAATAAGCGAATTTGTAAAAGTGGTCTAAGTGTGCAACCTTGTGGAACACCATAGCTGTACAAGTAATGTGTTCTTTTTCTTGGTTTTAAATTTTAATAAAGTAGATTGTAGAATAACATGTTTTCTTGGAATGCATTGACAATTATTATTTTCACGGATTATTTTGAAGTAAGTAAAACAATTTTTTGTACCCACTAATTTAACTGATTATTTTACACTTTTTTTATGTTTGATTTTAATTTTTTGCACCTGATACGAAGCGAATTCATCACGTACATTCTGTTATCGTTCCTCAGCGTGAACACAAAGAGAAGTGCTCCTCACACGAGCGGCTGAAGCGCGAGCACGCGGCACTCGAACGCGAACTGGGCGCGGCGCGTGACGCGGTGCGGGCACGTGACGCGGCCGCTAATGACGCGGGCTACGCGTTTGTGGACGCGGGGGACACTGCGGCGCCGAGCGGGGGGAGCGGGGTGGGAGGGGGGATGCCGGCACTCGCGCTCGTGTCGCACCAGTCGCAGGCGCTGCTGGAGGACGGCGGGGAGGGGACGCTCGGTGAGTAAATTAATACAAAAAAAATTGGTTGTCTGTAAAGTCGGTTTACTGACGATAGTTGAACGTGACAACGTCCGATTGTGCTTGGTCGCTCGTTCCGCGCTCTCGCTTGCACTTTAAGCCTTATATGGAGCGCCTCAGAGTGAGGTAACGCCGCATGAGTCAGGTTTTTTCGTGCGTACAGCCGGCCCTATCGAATTATAAGACGTTGTCACGTCAAAAGGTGGTGGCGTATTGTACGAGGAAATGTGCTCTACAAATTGAAAATGTTCTTGAAAACCAATGTCATTATATTCCGTAAACCGTACCGTAATCGTAGCAAAGTTTTGTATTTATTTGAATGATCTACATCACATTTAACATGTTTTAAAGCTAAGTCTTTAAACTAAATCATTCACGAACAAAATGAATAACATTGGTCTCAAATAAGAACCTTGAGGAACTCCCGTTGATATCGAATTATCTCTAGAAATATACTTGCCAGTTTTAACCATTTAAGCTTCGTTGATATAGGATGCACATTGCACATCTTATATTAAAAACACATGGATATCCATATCACAGAATTTTATGAGAAAAATTTCGTGATCCAATATATCAAACGCCTTGCTGAAATAAACTGTGCTAGTTGACGTTTATGCCTATGTACGGACTATGGTTCATACACCTGGGATGCTGCTGCTACTAATGAAACTAAGCTGCTAAATAATATGATTTTATTGCTATGCTGTAATGAGTTACATACGTACGCGGCTCGCGACGTTTTAATGTGAACTAATGCTATATGTAGGTAAATGAAAAATGCTGTGATATACAAAAATGATGATTTTGCACTCTGTGCGGTTGCACCGTACATGCTCCCGGGCAACAAGAGAGATGGAAATGAAAGCTATGATAGATATGACGATGAGCTAACCTATTACAAGGTGAAAACAATATTCTTAAAAGCTATTAACAAATGATGCCCGACAATCATCAGATAACGATCTTAAGGCTACACTTTTCTAAAATAGGGAATTGTCTTTTATTGATTCACTGAATGACGCACACACACATTGCTCTGCTTTTTTGTTTCACACACACTTTGCTCTGCTTTTTGTTTCACGCACATTACACTCACACACTTTTCACTAAAACTAACACATGGGTCACTGATGGCACTCTGTGCGCTGGTACGCGGCAGGCGCTCGCGCCGTGGAGGGCGCTCGCAGCCGCCGGCCGCCACGCACACCACAGGCCCGCTGCTGCTGCTATCCCCTGAATGCGCTTCCCAAGAGCTAGCAGGGAGTCGTTGTAGCTTTTTTGCCAGCTCCAAATTTGATCCGGTGTTTATAAAATACTGAATCGGTTGGATTTCGGATACACCTCCGGCTCAATATTTATCTTATAAGTGTGTTGCTTATGTGAATTAATCATGAATATTTAGCTTTAATCTCAGACAATGTATTCGCAATAATATA